>BMAW01088844.1:354850-389833 GCA_019974015.1 Nephila pilipes | reverse complement strand
TATATATATATATATATATATATATATATATATATATTGCATTATATTTCTTCCATTTTGTGCCCAATTTGAGCTGCTATTTTTTGAAATTTAATTATACATGCTGGTGATGTCGATTCGGTTTTAAACAGTGTTTTTCCGTTTTAAATTGCACTGCTCAAATTCATAATATTTGATGCATTTTTCTAAATAAGTGTTCGGAAAATTCCTATGAATTATATATTTCAACTTTATTAAATTTTCCATATGTATGCAAATGATCTATTAAAGTTGAATGACATTCCAGCAAAAGCGCACTCAATAAAGTTCAGTAGCACTGAAAATGTCAAATTGTTACATAATGTCTTTTTCCGTCAGATATTTAAAAGCACTTCATGAGAGTGGATGCGAAATTTTACGGTTTTTACCCCATATTGTCATATTGAGAGTCATTCCGAAATAATTTTAAAGAAACTAAATCTAAGTAATATCATTTGTCCCACAATTTTTTTACAATTAGAAATAAAAGGAACTGACGAAGAAATGCGTAGAAATATTTTGAGTTCACTTGCCGATTTATGAGCCTTTAAAAACAAATTAAACAGTCATTTTTTCTCATAAGTTGAATATTCATTTCTTCCAAATCACAAAAAAACGTTGATTTCTCCCCTCCGCTATGGGCGCAAGACATTACAATTGCAGATGAGTCAGCAATTTGCTCGGCATCAATAAAAGATTTGTCATGGATTATAGCAAAAGATTTAATCCAAGCAATTCGTTGTTTTACAAACAAACATTTTTACGATTCCCAAACCAAGGTAATACCACAAATTGACACAAGATTCCAGACCGATTAGTTTATTAAGTTCTACTGCTAAGACTTTCTAAAGAATTATCGTAAGAAGGATCAAAAGCTTGAGTAACGAAATTAATTGCATCAGTAAGGGCTATTCTACTATTCTTCCGTTAATTAGAGTCACCAACATCACTAATGTAGATTTTCAATCCAAATTGTATACTATAGGCATTTTTCTGGTTGTTAAGCGAACATTCGACATGAAGTGGTATGACGGTCTGATTTTCAAAATGATAAATTTTCATTTTCCAGCTTATCTCATTATATACGCAACTTTTTGCTGAATAGGTCATTTAAAGTTTGTGATAGTCTCTCAAATAAAGGTACAATGGCTGTGGGCTATCCTCAAGGTAGTGTTTTAAGCCCATTTTCATACAATATCTTCATGTCAGTCTTTCCATACCACGCCACATTCAGCATTTGTCTCTTTGTAGATGGCTCCACTGTCCTTTCCTGGTGTGCCAATCTTAAATACGCTACAAAAACGCTTTATAATTACTTAGATACTCTCGAAATTTGGTTTAAGGATTGGAGGATTACAACTAATGCTGACAAAACGTAAGCCTTTATTTTCAAAAAATTTAGAAAAGCTGATCCAGCTCTGAACTTAGAACCTTTCGATTATGAGAGTCATTGGGTTTCGGTGGTGCATTATCTGAGACTTGAATTAGCTTCTAGGCAGCACATAAAAGGTGTCACATATAAATTTTGGAGTGAAATCCATTTATGCATTTCCTTAATTGACAATTTCTTATCTCATTAAAAAACAAAGTGCTACTTTAGAAACAGGTACTGCGTCCAATTATAACTTATGCAGCTCCCGTTTGGGGGTCGTTGGCCCAACCCGTATTTAAAAAAAGTTCAAATTGTGCAGAACTAAATTCTCAAGCGCATGACAATTTCCCCCTATGACATTCATAGCAATTTAAAAATTGAGTCCATTGAAATGTACATCACAAAGCACTCGAGAAATGTATTTACCTCCGTTTTAAATGACAATAATGTAATAATCAGGAACCAAACTATTTTCCCAAATTCAAAATCCAAATTTAATTTCGCTTATAAAACTACTAAATAGTATTTTCCTTCAAAACTCCCAGAAGAAAATATCAAAAAATTTATAAAATACTACAAAAATGTAAGAAAAATGTTTAAAACAAAAATAAGTAAAAAAATCTCATTTTCACACAGCTTTGATACTGTGTATCACTGACCCTCTTTTGGTACTTTTTGGAACTTCTTTTTTCTCTTTTATTCTTTTCTTTACCTTACTCTTCATCTCGTTCAAATTGCTTCAAGAGTGCCTTTGATTAACCAATTGGCTTTATGCATTCTACCTCTCTTTCCCTCGTTTTTCCTCACCCGACATTTCGCAGACGGGCACCATCTGGAGGTCTTTTCCGTTATTACTCTCATACATTCTGAGCATAAGCGATGACTCGCTGGCTCTTGTCAATCATCTTATGTAATAGTAACAGTACCGTAAATGATACATATACAATGGAACATTTTTTCCGATGTTGAAAAAAGTGTTGCATTTTGTCCCTCCACGGAACAGCAAAAGATTGTTTTTTCTTAACGATTATTAATAGACTAAGCCAAACTTTTTATTCAATCGCAGCGAGGTATACGTTCTTACAATGAATCAAAACAGGATTTGTTATTCAGGAATTGGGAAAAAATAAGTTAAGCACTTAGTTATACAGGAAATACCTAAATAGAAAAATGCAACCGAATGAAATGTATTCGTGTATTTAATTGCAATTCGTGAATTAGAAAATGGAGCACCGGACTTTACTGATGAAATTTCAATTATTGGTTATTGTGTAAATGGAATCCCCGATTCACTTTCCAATAAACTGATTAGAATTTTTTGTCTTATAAACTAAGTGTATAAGACAAAAAAATTCCGAAAAAACACAAAAATTGTTCTTTTAATAGTATTTCACGAATTCCCAATTTTCGTAGTTGCCGCCGCAATGAAGGAAGTGCCATCCACAACCAACGACGTAATATAAATCCGAAATTTAATGCATCAAAACCTGATTCAAATTTTAAAAAAATAAAATCTTAGAGTGAAAAACCAAGTAAAATTGTTATAATTGTTCGGGTTCTGGTCACATTTCTAAATTTTGCTCCGATAAAAGCCGTGGTCCAAAGTGTAAACTTTTGGAAAAATTTCGTCACAAATTCAATGCGTGTTCTCAAAAACCTGATCCCGATTCCAATGATGTGAGAATACTATTCATAAAACAACTCCATTAACTACTATCTGTAAAGAAATTTAAATATTCAGTAAAAGCTATTGTCTCTTATCAACACTGAAAGACGCTTTGATGAAAGAAAGGGTAAGGAATCTATTAGGTTCTCCTTCTTTAAGCATCAGCGATAATGTACTGATTGTTTTTAGTGTTTCAAAAATTTAAATAATTGGTTCATTTCATGCTATTAAACTTATTGATTATGTACCCTTTAACATTAAAGTTGTTCCCAAATCATCAGTGAACTTTGATATTATTATTGGTTGTGATTTAATTAAGCAAGATAATTTGTCTATTAGACCAAATGATGTTACTTTTTCAAAACTTGAAACGAAAATTTGTGACGCTACCCCTGAACAATTTACTTTGGCAATCAAGGATGATGCACCTAAATTTGATATTGGCTCTCACGCTTCAAAGCGAATTCATACTGATGTTTAAAGGTTACTTTTGTCATGTAAGCCACATAAGACAAAAACGACGAATATAGAACTAAACATAACGATAACAGATGAGGAACCAATTTGTCATTCCCCCAGACGATTACTTTTACTGAACGTGACATTGTACATAAACAAACTGACGAATGGATAAAAGATGCAATTACTAAGCCTTTGTCTTAACATTATGCTTCTAATTTTTTGTCGTCAGAAAAAAGACGGTAATCCCCACATGAGCATTGATTTTACAAAATTAAATCAAGTTTTGGTTACGGATCATAAAACTCTACCATTTATTGAGGATACCTTAGGTAGAGAATAGGTGAATAGAGTTTTCTGTACTCTTGATTTAGGGGAAACGGTTTTTTTCCACTTACCCGTTACCAAAGTCGACCATATATTTCATTTGTCACTCAAAATAATCAGTTTCAGTTCCTTAAACTCCTTTTGGTCACTCTAAATGTTCCTCAGTGTTTCAACGCTTCATTAATTCCGTCTTCCGTGATTTGATACTACAAGGAATTGTTTTGCCCTATATGGATGACGTTGTTATAAATACCAAATTGAACCTGAAGTTGTCGATCGACTTAAGAAATTTAAAATATTGCTGGTAAATATGAATCGGAAATAACTTTTTGTATATGTCAATTTTTACTCAGGTAAATTGAATTCTTAGGCCATATTCGTGAAGATGGAAAACATTTTCCTCCTCCTTCTAAAATTAAATCATTAGTCAATTACTTAGAATCTAAAAGTATTAAAGATGCTCAACATTTCTTAGACCTCATGAGCGATTTTCGTGAATTTATTCCTGCTTAATCTTTTGTTGTTAATTCTCTAAGTTATGTATTTCGTAAAAATACCCCTTTTCATTTTGAACAAAAATCTCCCTTCAAAGAGTTAAAACGTTTACTTTATCAGAAACCTATGTTATGTATTCGACAAATATGAGAATCCAAAATGCACAATGATATATCAAATAGCGACCTACTTGTCTTATTACAGTGATCCACAGAAGACAATACTTTACATTCAGTGTATTACATGTTCAAAAAAACGTCTGAAAACGAAAGGAAATATAGCAGTTTCGGAATAGAAGTTTTAGTGATTGTAGAAGCTCTCAAAAAGTATAATTCTTTTAGAGGCGATATTAAAACCAGTAAATATTTGCTAAAATTTATCTTATATGCATTAGTAATGTTAAAAAGACACAATTTCAAGCAGTAAACGTAATTTATTATTTTTTTCTGATTCTTAAGACCAGTATACAGGTTGTCCAGCCTTCATGTGACCCAATAGCTAATTCCCGAACCGTTCGGTTAAGATATGCACTTCCAATTTGAAAAATGTTTTAAAAAAGGTAAATAATGTTTTTACCTGCTTTTCGAACCAAAAAACCCATTTACAAAAAAATTACAAAAATTAAATTTTTATACGGTCCTCAGGTCCTATCACTTATAATTAGGAAAAGATGCAGTACACAAAAACAAAGTAAACACAAAAAGTTTCAATTTATTACGATAAAAACCAGCCAAGTTATGGAACTTTGAAAACCATACATTTCATCCATTTTCTCGGCAATTTTCAAGCAGCTAGTAAGGGGTCGTCTCCAAAGTGAAATTAATTTCTTGCACATCACTCTTATGTAAATCGTTTTCAAATTTAAAAGTACATACATTACGTAAATAATTCAATATTTAAGAACTTAAGAAATAAAATTTATTCTGTGTACATGTAAAACATAGACAAAATAAAATATTTTGGACGAAGAAAGCATTTCAAAAGCCTTTCGAAAAAAAATAGACTTATTTGCTGCGGCTGCAGACTGATTTGCTGCGGTACTGATCATGGCGAACGTTAAAAATCTGTTGGGTAGTCGCTTGCAATTGCATACAGTCGTATTCTAATATTACGAATTCTAGTACGGGAGAACGAGATGTATACAAATGAAGAATACTGCGAAATGGTACTGTTGTATGGGCAGTGTAATCGAAATAAGAGAGAGGCGGCAAGACTTTATGCCATTAAATTTCCCAGTCGAAGACATCCATGTTATTGTACAATTGCCCGTGCTGTTCAAAGCTTGTATAAAATGGGAGTTGTCATAGACGTATTCCCTTATCTCGTGCCACACCTTCCAGCTTGCGGATACCCGCTGAGGTTGTTGTAGGATATGCCCTGGCTTATCCTGAAAGTAGTGTCCGGGATATTAGCAAGGCTTGTTCCTACTCAAAATCGACGGTGTGGAACATATTACTTACGTATGGTGCATATCTTTATCGTCCAGTCCTGGCGCTGGAACTAATGCCCGGAGACCAGGAGCGTCGTTTTGATTTTTGCAATTTTGTGTTAAACACACTGGATGAAAATGGATGAGGCACATTGGATGAGGCACTATTTATACACAGAATACGCATTATTGGTCCCTCGAAAACCCACATCTAATACGACCGAAACGCCACCAAGTGCGTTGGTCGGTGAATGTGTGGTGCGGAATATGGAAGAGCACCTTAATTGGCCCAATGTATTTCGATGAACCTTTAACATCCGAATCATGCACAGAAATTTTATCTGGACCGTTAGCCGATTTTTTAGAAGATGAAGTTTGTCACGCATGTGGTACCAGCATGATGGTGCACTCGCACTTAAAACTACGCAACCATGTACATTTTTGGCGCAGACATTTGACACTCGAATAATCGGCTACGGAGATCAACAGGATTGGAACTCGCGATCCCCCGACCTAAGTCCTCTGAATTTTTAACAGCAAATCCTGTATTATTTTGCTGCTATTTGTTAAAACAAGCTAATCTTTTCGGTACAAGTTGTATTTCTTTAATTTAACTTTTATTGTTTGCCATACAGCATTACTAATTGTCAATCTATGTTGTTTACTACGATGTTTTAATATTATTATGATGTTTTTCTTTTGCTCTTTCTGTACATAGGGAATTACTGTTGTCTAAACTCAATTATATACGACCCCCTTTTCTGAGCAATTCAGATGCTTCAACTTCATGTAAGCATAACTCGGTCAGTTTTTATCGAAATAAAATGAAACTTATTGTATTTACTTTGTTTTTGTGTACTGCATCTTTTCCTAAATATAAGTGATAGAACCTGGGGACCGAATAAAAATTTAATTTTTATAATTTTTTTTGTAAATGGGTTTTTTGGTTCGAAGAGCACGTAAAAACAATCTTTACCTTTTTTAAAACATTTTTCAAATTGAACGTGCATATCTAAACCGAACGGTTCGGGAATTAGCTATTGGGTCACATTAAGGCTGGACACCCTGTATATTACATAACACTACCCCTATAAAACATCTTGTTTATTCACTTAATGTTTTGTAATCTTTCGAAGAAATAATAAATAATTTCATAAAAATATATTAGTTTCGTTAATTTAGGAAACATTAGGATTAAAAAACACTTTTGAAAAGATAAGAAATCTAAGTCTAAGATATTGCATTTTTATTTCTAAGAGTTAATCTCTGCGAATATGTGTCAATTAATATAAGTATGATTTATATATATATATATATATATATATATTGTTATTTAACTCTCAATAACATTTTTGTTACTAGTAAAATTACTTTTTTATTCAAAAATCTCTCATGATTGACTACAGCAACTTAGGACATCATACTCAACACCATCGATGCCACTTCTCCTCTGCAGATTTCAATTTCAGAATACAAATAAAAATTATTCGCGACAGTAACGCCATCTATGAGCGTGAATATATAACATACATATATATAATTTTTGAGAGTAATAATAGAGCTATATTATAAAGCGAATAAAGAAAATTGAGTTGAAATACATATACAGTTTTATTTAAAACGAGGTACAGTCTTATAGCGTAGACCTAGTGATATTCTCTTCCTTCTTAACTATTTCTGAAGATAACTCCAGTCCTTCACACGGGAGCTTTTCAAACAAAGCAAGTTCTTTCTGAGTCAAAATTTTCCGTGTAAGCATTCTTTTACAGATGTCTTTTAGAAATATACATATTTACAAAAAAGTAATTAAAACTAGATGATAAAACTACTTTACGTAAAATTTAAATTTTTCTCAAATAATTATGCACCCTATTATGAAATATGGAACAATCACGAAAAGGAACGAAAGCAGGAATTTAACTAATGATAGATGAATTTAAAATACTGTTGGGTACATGGTCTCCGTAAGATCTCAAAAACCCAGCTTACTAAAGTAAATCAAGTTTTTTCATATTCAAAACACACTTTCTCATGTATGTGATGAACAGAAATGTCACATAAAAATAAAAGGCCTTACTTAACCTGAATTATTTTTATCACAATGTGCACGCATTTATTTTTATTTCTTTATAATATCCGCTAAAGTCGGTATCATAGTTCTTTTACAGTTATGAAAGAACCATTAATGCGTTCAATGGTCACATCTGGCACCGAAATGCCGATTATTCTATACTTCTTACAAAGCGGGTATCTTTTTGTTCTGTAGTAACTTTTGCATTTCCATTCGGCAATACTTTTGATTTCTGTTCACTTATGTTTTTTGGAAAGTTCCGCTCCAGTTAATGAGGGAATTTCTCACCATTGCCAGCAGCCCCTACCATATATTTTTATCTAATGCTAATGCATCATGCCCATTATCGCTATCAAGTCTTCGACAGTTATCGCCCCCTTTTCTCGTTTTTCGATTTCCTTTTCAATAGTTTTTGGATTTGAGAAAACCATTATTTCCATTGCGCTTTTGTCTGTTGTCTTTAAGAGATGCGCAACGTGTTGATAAATTTCCATTCATTTATTTTAAATTTCTTTCTTCGGTGAAGTCTGATTTTTGCCACAGTAGCACTAGAAATAATATTTATGGCCTGAGAATTATTATCTCACTAGAACAAAGTGAACCGTTTCATATAGTCTGAATAGCACAGTTAAGTTCTCCATCTGTTGCTCACTAATTTTCTGTGTGGGCTGTGGCATAAATTATAAACCAGTTAGTTTGAAGTACAGAACCAATAATTTATGCATTTTATTTTGAGTAATTAGCAATATTTACATAAAGTTTGAAACATGTAGATTAGGCAGCTGAGGAATTTAAAATTTTCAATTCATCACAGAAACGTTTCTGTAAGGAACAAAACAACAATTTGTTGGGAACTTTCATTAGACTCAAAGCAATAATATTATAATTATTCTGCATGGTTCTGCAATATAATTTAAGTACAGAAAACTATAAATTACCGTTTGAAAATAAACGTGTGGGAAAAAAGCGTATTTGACTGAGAATTTTAGGGTGCTAAAAATGTGGTATACTGAATACACCATCATCTCTCAAAGGGTTAAAGTATATGTGTTAGGAATGTCTTTTAAAATTATGACAAAATGTGCACCTTTTTTAACCGAAACAGCAAGCAAAAAATATCTAAACACGCGAATTGCGCGTTGGGCTTTTGCAGTACAGGACTATGATTACAAAAGCTTTTATCGAACCGTTTCACGAATGAACTATGTTTACGTTTTAGGTAGGATTCAAGTTTTAACAAATCAGTTTACTGATTATGATTGAAATTTAAAAGATTGCTTCCCTTTACATATAATGACAATCGATTGGTTGCTGTAAAAAGAAAGCAACACGGAACTAGACAAAAGCTATGCAAGAAATTTTTTGGTCAATATAAAATCACGCAAGTAAGGCCTAGTAGTAGAAAAACCTACAACGTACAACGTAGAAAACAACGTAGAAAAATGTAGCAATAGAAAAATGTAGACCTACAACGTAGAAAAATGTAGCAATTTTGATGGTCCCATCAAAACGAGTATTTGCGTCGAATATCTAAAACCATGGTTACTTGGATGAATGTTATATACATACATCTCATCATCGTATATTACAAAATTTGACTTTTACTTTTGGCATTCACACCATACTTCAGATTTCTCTGTATTGTCTTTCTTCTTTCTATCTGTACAGTTTTGTATTTTAATTATTTGTTACATTTTTTACGCTTATTTGTTTCAATTTTACTAATTTTTTCTAAATTAATAATTATTATTTTTTAGTTTTCTTTTTCTTTAATTTTTATATAATATGCCAATTGATTTTACATATGTGAGGTCACATGCCCTGACTTGTTGGTCGATGTACGGCTGGTTTTTCATTCCCACACCCTCCTTTAATTACTAGTTTCCATCCACTATTTCGTTACTGCAGACAGACAGCGAAACTTGTAGAACCAGAGCGTGGCGAGAGACGAGGCTTGATGAGACGATGCGTTGTAATGATGTGTAGTTTCGTATACAAAAATCAACAAAACTAACTTTGTACAACCCTCTGTATGTAAAATTCCTTAATAAAGATGTGTTTAACATTATGTGGCTGTTGTTACTTCCTATATGGAGGCTCTGCTTTTCTCCACAGAAACTAGGACTGTCCGACGTAAGTTACAATGGGCTCTTGCTGAAGTTTCAGTTTCGTTTGTTAAGGACTGGGAGATGAAATTCTTCATGATTCCTGGAAAATATCTTTTCTATTATCTTATTTTCCACCCCCTCGATTAGATATAGTATTTCAAAAGTGTTTGAAGTTCAAATTTATTCAATAGACGTTATATATATATTTTTTTCTTCTACGTGAAATTTAAAAAAAAAAAAATTCAATCCCGATTGAAAACGTAATGTGTGCTTCAAATAATATGTACTTCAAAATTCGTTTGTTATATTTATTGTGTTGCCATATTTTACGGAAGTTCCACAACAGAAGAATGCGTAAATACCCAAGTGGTCCTGAGCGACTATTAGTGTGAGTTTATTTTATATTATAAGAGTTTAATTATTATTATAATAAGTCTCTTAGATATATATATTAATCTCTCTCTCTCTCTCTGTATATATATATATATATATATATATATATATATAATGATTTAAATTTAATTCATATTATTTTCTCGTAATAATAATTTAATTTCTAATTTTTCTCATTCTTTCATTGAAAAGTAAAACGTTTATTCTGATTTCTTATGCCATTCCTTTTAAACTTAATTTATACAATCACGCATTCTTAAGAATTTTCTGATAATGCAGTTCACACGCCTTCAGACCTATAGGGATTAATAAACTTTCTGTCTGCACCTAAAATCCCTCGAAATTCTTCCAATCATCTCACGTAATCTAGTATAAAACTCTCTGTTTTAAAACACCAAGAAAGAGAAAATTCTCGCTCTTCTGCCCTCTTAGGCTCTTTCGACTTTTTGTTCTGTTAAACCAACGGAGGAGTAGTATCTCCCGCCGTGTGGAAATGCTCTCTCTCTCTCCCTCCCTGCTACAATAAAATAATTAAACCTGAACTTAGCTTCGACTATTTTGAAATTTAATTAAATAGAAACAAAGGTATTCATTATAGTTAATATATTACACATATAATTCCAATTCAATATTAATAAAACCTTTTAAATGTATGGCCGAAATGAATAGTCCCATTTTCATATGAATAAAACTGTTTATTGATTCAATCGGAGAGAGCGTTACGTACTTTGAGACTTTAGTTGACTTCGGCCACCAAAGGCCGAAGCGAAAACACCATAAAAATCTCAGATGATCATCAGAGAGGAATGTATGAGCACGAGAAGAAATAATAAGAGCATAAGAGAGAGAAATTTTGTTGTGTAAGAAGTGATACAGGATTAGGGATTCTAGGGAATTATCATAATAATCAAGGAGTCTAACAGGGATTATTTTGACAGCTTTATCATTGTGGGAAAGCGAATTTAATCAGTTTTATGAGCTCGTGATCTAATAAATAAAAGGATAATTTAGAGGAAGATCGGGAAATAAGAATAAACTCTTCACTTTTGAATTAAGGAATGGAATAGAATATATTATGAAATTATTATTAAGCGAAATTATTGAATTAAAGTTAAATAGTTAAATCATTACATGTGTGCGTGTGTGTGTGTGTGTATGTGTAACTAATTTTAATGTTAATTAGACAATATTTATAATATTTATTCAAAATCGTACTCAAAGTTTCAAATTATAACTGATTAAAACATATTATTTTTTAAAAAAAAAAAAAAAGAAATAAAACTCCGGAAGCAAACGAAGACAAACAAAATATCAAAAATGTCTATGCAAAGTTTTGCAAAGAACAGATTAAGCTACCCCTTTTTTTTAAAAAAAAAAATAATTATTAAATTACTCAATTAGTTATAAGAATTAAAGTAAACGATAAAATATCGAGAAATGGACAATAGTAAACTATTTTGATATTAAAATTAAAGCAAACGAGATAAAAAAAAAACATTAAAAATGATCTATTACGTCAAAACGCCCTACATAAACCAATATCCTCTTCAGTGGCTAAAAATTTATTAAGACTAAAATCTGCCCAATACTGCAGAAATAACTGGAAAAAGGGTAAGTTATCAAAATAACATCATCAATAAATAAATTAATAAAACTATAAATGTTTTTTAAATTAAAATCATATTAAATATTTTAATAAAAATGTAAACTGAATTTGAATGTTACTGAAGTATAATAATACATAATAACTTTAATACGGAAAAGATAACAAATATTAAAAAAATTAAAAGAATTAATAAGAAAAGAAATTATGTAAAATTATGTAAAATGAACTCTTTCCCATATTTGGGAATGAGAAAATGTTTCGAGTTTAAACTAATTTCAAGCTTCTTATCACACAAATTCAGTAATTACAATATCATTAATTGAAGGGGGGAGGTTTAATGCAAGGGAAATCAAAAGCTACAAAACGTACAGAATTTTAATTACAAAAACGGGAAAAAAATGAAAAATACTATTTAACCAAAGTAAATAAATGTAAAATTAAAAATTACTACAAGCCGTATTACTACATGCTTAAAAAGTTATTTAAAACCTAACAAATTATAGCTTTTATTTCGAAAATATAGTAATCCTTATCAATATAGTGTGCTTCCAATATAGTGCAATAAATATCGTACAGTCATCGTTCTATTAATAAATTGATTGATAAAATGAACAAAACCATAACTAAAAAAGAGAAATTTTAATTATAATGCTATAAACACTGTATAACTGCCAAGCTATTGATGGATTGATTAAATGGACAAAACTAAAGAATTTACTGAAACAATAAATTCCCGAAAGTAATTTTAATTATTTGAAACCTGAACTAAGTAATTTTTGTTGTTCATAAATTTACTTAAATTAGTGAAAACCTGAATTAAGCTCATAAAATGATTTTTCTAAAAATATATGTCCCACTCTGGTGGTCAATCTTAAAATTAAAATAAAAAAAATTATATAGAAAGCCAAAACTTATATAACAAATATTAATAAAGAAAAAATGACAATTAAATGCTACACTATACATGTATACACATACATGCATATGCATACACTTACAATTATATATATATATATATATATATATATATATATATATATCCATATACATATATAAACGTAACACATATGTGTACACATATAGTATAAAATATGGACACAAAATGTATGTATTATTTTTAATTTGAATGAAAACAAAATATATGTTTTCAATATTTATTAATAAAATAAAAATTGTAATTTGCTTCAACTCAACTAGTGATTAATTTCTTACTAAATATTTTTAGCATATTCACTAAATTATTATTTCCAATAATATAATTAATAATAATATTTCTAAAAACAGAAATGTATAAACAGCTGCTCCAGAAAGATACTTTATTAATGTGAAATTTATATATTTGTATATTTATATATCTTTTGTCATAAATATTTCTGGCTGTTCAATTATCTATATTTTAAATTTTATGTCTAAATATTCCTCTTCATTTTTTTAAATTTTTATTTGTTTGTATTATATTTCAATAAATAGTTTAAAAAGATAAGTTCTATGTATCTCCAGAAAGCATATTGTAATTAAAAACAATTACTTCATCACGATATCTATGATTAATAAAATTATCTCTATAAATAGTATTAATTGCATATTAGTGTCAATAGATATTTGCTAAAACATTATTCTTAGTTCGTTCCTGTTGGAATATCCCTAATTTGCTTAACTTTTTTTTAACTCAGTAGTTAATATAATTTTCTCTTAGTATAACATTTATTAATGATTTAACTTTTTTTATAAATAGTTTAGCCATTCATATTATAATCCTTATGAATAACTAACCATATCTTAAAAAGATCATCTTTGACTATTCAAATAAAAAAAGAGATCTTCAAAATCATAACTGTGAATATGAATTATATATAAGCCTTTTATTAAGCAATAAATAAATAAACTATTTTAATGACAGCTAACTTTTTAGAAATTATTAATAGTAACTCGTAATATTTTTAAATAATTTCTCAGAGTTTATTTTATGAGTTATCACAAGTGACACTTCTAAATTTAATGGGTTTTGTAAGAAATTTTGGAGTACTAAATATCTGAAGAAATTTAGCTTTGTTAATTAGTAAACTTATAATTTTATAGAGTTATAATTCAATTATTAATTTCATTATACCTAAATTTATTTTCTAAGTAATCATTATTTTCTTCAGTATGTTCATTAATGAATGATTTATTATAATACTTGCATATAATTGCATAATTATTTGAGATTTAGTCAACATAAGAAATAGAGAAATTTTTTCGTAATTTTCAAATTTGATTCTTAATACTTGGCATTTTTTAATCCAATTTTTAGTTTTAAAACTTATATTATTAATATCTTTAAAATTGTAATTTTTACACCCATTAAATGCTTTTACTGGGAACCTAGATATATTTAATAGCAAAACGATTAATAAAAAATATTGACCTTATAAAGAGTCCATTTTAATAAAATAATTATTTGGGATGAAAATCCGAAACTTAGCATCCATATTCTGAATATCTCTCATTACTTTATCTTTCACCTTTCGCATATTTCGAGTATTGACATGCTTATGCTCTTCATTAATAAATTTACATTCTGTGTATTCTTACTCTTATTTCATTCTTGATATTCTTACTCTTATTTCATTCTTGATATTCTTACTCTTATTTCATTCTTGATATTATTACTTTTATTTCATTCTTGATATTATACTCATATCTAACTAATTCTTTCGTTACATTTAAGAGCTTATTAAACTGTTATATTTTAATCGAAAGTAATATCTTATGTTTATTGACAGTATCATTAAAATTAATCGCATTGAAAGAATGATTCATAAAGGCAACTTGAAGTACAATATCCTATATTATTATTTTCTTTCTTTATAATCTTTGATTGTGTACATAAATATTAGATATTAGAAAAAAGTAACATTTTTAATAACATGTAAATACTATTTGTTTATTTTGTTACATTCTAAAGATTGTTTAAGAATATTAATTTCTTTTATCTTTAATTTAAAAGGAATAATTAATATTATTTTGAAAGATATTAATTAATTCGCAAATCGTTTTTACAGTTTCAATTACAGTTTCATTTTCTGTTGCATCTTTTTTTATATATTTTTTTTTAATTTAACCTCTTTATTTTTACTATTTTTTAACTTTCGAGGAAATAAAACTCTATGTTATCTTTTTGCATTACAAAAACACCGAAAACAATTTCGAAAGTTCCTTCGGATAATTTTTTTTCTCCTTGTGCAATGAAAAACATAAACCAATATTTCCTTCAGTTAATAAAAGATTTCATCAATGCAGCGAAGAATTGCTGATTATATTCAACAATACTATAAGGATTTTCAGTAAGTACTTTGATATTTGAATTCTCGATTATTTCAAAAATTTACTGTTGTGTATCTAAACTTTATATTGAGTATATATTTTTAGAAAATTTATAGACTTGGGATAAAATGTAGTAATATCATACAGTAGCAGTGAATCTTTTAAATATACTAATGCGAGACTTACTCTTTGATTGCAATCTTAAAAACCGTGCCGCACACGTATTCCAGTTAATGGACGCCTTCCTGTACACTTGAACTGAGGAATTATAATCCGAAAAATAAGGCATACCTAGAAAAGGAAAAAAATAAATAAATAAATGTTCCAATATTTAAAAATATATATATTTTTAAACTCGGTACATTCTACAACAATACTGTAAAAGTCAATTATTCATTGTTCACATTTAGGGGCTTCTCATGTGTTAGTTAATTGACGAAACTCAGTATACGAAACAACTCATAAATATTCATGAGCCCTGTACCTCACTCGCATCGTTCAATTTGAAAGTAGATCTTTACTCGTATACGGGCCTATATGTTTCATAACAATAGATGGTTTTTTCCCTTTTTTTTTTGCTTATTTTAATTTAAAATTAAACTTTGTCTGTCAATTTATTTTAATTTTAAATTAAAGTCTGTGTCATACGTATCAAACAAATATATACAAAATTCTAAAAGAAAATTTTAACAATGAATACTAGACCTGATTCACAAAAGAAATTAAAAATAAGCTAAACAATTAAATGTAATAATACGATATGTTTCATTAGACATATACCAAAAGCAAATCGGTACCGAACACAAGTATGACAAAAAGTTACGACAACGAAATTAAAAGCAATTTGTATACTAATCGAAATATATGACAAAATGTACTTTGCTACATTCATGGCAACAGGATACAAACTTTGAGCCTGTGAAGCAAGCGATCGTGACAATATTAAAATAACATACATAAATAAATGATTGTATTCCTTTGTCTTATTCTTTTTGGGGCTTTAGAATTATAAAATAAGATGATGATAAAAGATTATCTATAATATCAATATTTATTATTATTGAAATATCAATATTTATTATTGAAATATCATAATTGTTTGCGAAAGTTTAAATTATGTATAGGGGTCGTATATTGGTGTAAAGTCAGAATTGTAGGGAAAAGTATATAAAATTCCAAAAAGTGTTTTCAATGAAACGACTTCATATAAAAATTTTATGTAACTTGATATTTTTAATTTATTATTCAGCTGTAATGTTCGAGATTTTTTTTTATTTATTTATTGTTTATTATTGTCACATTTCGTAGTAACCCGAGGGTTATTGGCGACATATCTCGTAATTTAGAGATTAGATGCAGAGACAAGGACGGCACTTGTGATGGCAAATCCTTCTGCAGAATTCCACGCCATTCTAAAAGATTTGCAGCGTCGATAGATTTGGAGCACGATCCATTTAAAATAGTAATAGAAGCTTGTAGAATGGAATAAATTTCAATGTAGTTCTAAACTTTCTTTAAAGCGTTTAGTAAAAATGTGTCTTTCTCATTTTAATGAAAACGATGTAGTTATTCGAAACGCGTATTTAAGTTAAAGGATGAAATGATAATAAGGAAACACAGGGATTTATTTTTTACTTAAATAAAAATATTAACATAAAATGATATTAAATTCTTTGATTGATATATATATATATATATATATATACAGAGAGAGAGAGAGAGACTGCGAAAAACGGGTATTCAAAATCGAGTTCAAAGTACTCACTTTTGAATACTTCACATACTCAAAATAGCTCCGATCTCAACGTATTCAAATTTAAGACTCGCTTGTACTCATTTTTAATAACAGGTACGTAGTCAATATGAAAACTTCACGTACTCATTTTTAATAACGGATACGTACTCAAAATGGAAACTTCACATACTCATTTTTGAAGATATTTCTGTATCAAAGATGAATGTGGAATAGAAAAAGGAGTATCTTGTATTTAATTGTGAATCTGTTACTGCTTCAAATATGAGTATCAAACAATCAAGTGAGTATGTTTTAAAGTTATCTTCGATACTGTTGTTGTATATTAATTTTAAACAGAAAAATATATATCGATTTAAATTTTAAAGGACTAAAATAGGCGCTCCTTTATTTGCAAGTATCATTTTCTTCATCTTACATATTATTTAACATACACTTTGTGAAGTTTTTTTTACTAAACTTCGAAACAAAATTCTTGCGTTTACTGTGTGTAACAAAACTGTTACTTTTAGAAACAATAATGCAACTGTTATACGATCATAAACTTAAATTTGAACTTATACCTCAAATTTAAATCAATTCGAGTGGTTTAATAAATCTTTAATTAATTAAAATAGATTCGATTCAAGAAATAAATTCTTTTCAGAACAAGTGTGTAATACATTTGAGCTAGTAGTTCGAGAAGCAATTCAGTTCATTAAGAATTATATTTATGTTTTTAGAAGCAATATATAGTTTTGTTAAAATACATAGTTTGTTTCCTATATTTGCAGAACGTTGAGTTTTTTTAAAAGTTCAGTCATTTAAAAAAGTTATTACAAATATCTTGGAAACATTATGAAGAATATTAGATTTTCTATAGTAAAAAACTAAATATACAGTATTTTTTTCCATCTAATATATATATATATATATATATATATATATTAGATGGTACACAGAAAAAATGAAACCAAATCATATTTTTGAAACATTTATTCTGAATATCATACACGTACATATCAGGCATTTAAAAACAAAACATTTACAATTTTGAAACAAGAATATTAAAAAAAAAGTAAAATTTTTTAACTCCTACAGATGAAGGCATGCCGTTTCAACAACCACTTATAAACATTGCTATCTAATCCATACTATAGTCCAACTTCATTCGTACAACATAGTTTATGTTGTAATGTAGCGTACAATGAGGTATCATTTAAAATTATTAGAAAATTCTAATATGTAAAGGTAAACAAACAGATTTTTTATCTCTTTCAAATCAACAACATTTTGTCAGGTTACTAACTACGTGTGAAAATGCTTTTCAATCAATGGTGTTTCATATACATATGCTTTTTATACTTCGTTATTATGTGGACAGTACTTTAATTTTTCGAAAGAGAGGCATTTACAGAACCAATTAATACAGCTATATTTTTGGAATATACTTAACCATTATAGTATAAACTATTACATGTAAGTATTTCTGCTTGGTCTGTGAAACCATCCAATCTATATAGCAGTTCTTGCTGCTTTGAATTATGAACGTTGACACACTTAGATCCCAAAACCTTTGCTATACAAGGAATTTTAAAGATTTTTTTTACTAAACAGTTGTGTCACTTTTAATTGGTGTAATTGATTAAAATTTACTAGGACAGAGCTTATTATTATAAAACAATATCAATTTAACAAGAATTTTTTTAGAAATATCACGAGTGTTTTCAATTCAAGCAAAGCAGTATGGTCATATGAATTCATAGCTTTTTTGCATTACATATTATACAATGGCATAAATCTAATTTAAACAATATGGATAAGTTCATAATTAAGACACAAAATATTCATTATGCATTAGTTTGCAAGTACATTTAATTTTTATACATAATGTCGCATATTGTAGAGAACTTTTGGAGTATGGAATAAAAAAAATTATTGAAATTGATTAATGTGTTTCATTTAGCAAATTGATTTTGTTCATTTGTAATTTCTAGTTTAAAACAAGCAATATAAAAGAAAAATTTAAAATCTATTCCTAATTATGTCAACAAAGAAAATTTACCTTTTATTAAATAATTACAATGCACTTAAATATGTAACAGGTCAATTGAAAAGTCCCCAGCCTGACACATAGATGGCGCTACTAGAATTAAATTCATATGTTTTTTAGTTAGCCCTCACACTCAAAAGATGCGTGTATAAATTTGACAGCTGTCGGATCATTAGTTTGTGAATTATAGCATTTTGAGTGAAGCAACTTTTGTTATTGTGAAAAAAATGGATAAAAAGGAATTTCGCGTGTTGATAAAATATTGAGTTTTGAAGGGAAAAAATACAGTTGAAGCAAAAACTTGGCTTGATGCCGAGTTTCCGGACACTGCCCTAGGAAAATCAACCATCAAGGATTGGTGTGCTAAGTTTAGACGTGGTGAAATGAGCACTGAAGATGGTGAACGCAGTGGACGCCCAAAAGAGGTTGTTGCCGACGAAAACATTAAAAAAAATCCACAAAATGATTTTTATTGACCGTAAATTGAAATTGAATGAAATAGCAGACACTCTAAAGGTATCAACTGAACGTGTACATCATATCATTCACGAATATTTGGGTATGAGAAAGCTCTGTGCAAAGCTCACTTTTGACCAAAAACAACGACGAGTTGATGATTCGGAGCAGTGTTTGAAGATGATCAAGCGTAATAAACCCGAGTTTTTGCGTCGATATGTGACAATGGATAAAACACGGCTCCATCATTTCACTCCGAAGTCCAATCGACAGTCATCCGAGTGGACTGCACACGATGAACCCGCTCCAAAGTGTGGGAAAACGCAACAGTTGGCTGGCAAGGTTATGGCGTCTGTATTTTGGGAAGCGCATGGAATAATTTTCATTGACTACCTTGAAAAAGGAAGGACCATCAACAGCGACTATTACATAGCGTTATTGGACCGTTTGAAGGACGAAATCGCCGAAAAACGGCCGCATTTGAAGAAAAAGAAAGTGCTGCTTCACCAAGACAATGCACCGTGTTACAAGTCAGTGAAAACGATGGCAACAATCCATGAATTGGGCTTCGAATTGCTTCCTCATCCACCGTATTCTCCAGATCTGGCCCCCAGCGGCTATTTCCTGTTCTCAGATCTCAAAAGAATGCTCGCTGGAAAGAAATTTTCGTCGAATGAAGAGGTGATCGCCGAAACTGAGGCCTATTTTGAAGTAAAGGGCAAATCGTGCTACAAAAATGGTATTGAAACGTTGGAGGGTCGCTATAATCATTGTATCACCCTTGAAGGGAATTATGTTGAATAAAAAAAACTAATTTTGCCAAAAAAATGTGTTTTACTATGGTAGGCCGGGGACTTTTCAATTGACCTGTTATATACATAAGACAGAATTACATTATTAAGAGGCAAAAGAAATTTTTTTTCCCAGCGATTAACATTCAGCCAAAAAAAATCGCCAAGTTTGGCAATTTTTGAAATCGTGCCAAGTGGTAGGGCTAAACTGCATTTTCACCAATTAAATTTAATTGATTAATATTTGAAGAAACTGCATTAACATCAAGTGTCATTCATTACAAGTTTAAAAAATGTATTTGAATATGAGTGGATTAATAAAAAATATTTTATTAACAATTGAATATTTGAACAAGATATATATATAGGGAGATTGTGAGCTAATAGTAGGAATTTAATGAAAAAGGATTACAAATTTACATGAAATTACTCTCTTAGAAAGTTTAATTGTCGACAAAAATATTTTGCAAACTTGCCTATTTCAAGACATACAAGTTATTTTAAAAATGATTATAAAAGTAAAACTAAAATTATTCCAAATTGAAAAACACTACCTTTAATATTTAGTCTATAATATGTGCTTTTAAAAGGCAAAAAAATATTTCCTGGAGAAATTATGGTTATTGGCAAGCCACCTTTAATAGCAGAATTTTAAATTATGTGATTTTAGCTCTTAGATATGCATAATGATATACATAAACTTTTTCGATTTTGATTTGACCTATATTATGTGCTACTGCAACAGCCACTAATGTTTGGGTGTTTCCACATGTTGCTTAAAGTTGAGTTCATTTTTGACCTGAATGAATCAAATAGTATGACTTATTAGGCATGTAAGTAAATTGCATAAGACATATAACACTATATTTTTAAATAATGTGAAAAAATAAGGTGAACATTTATTACATTCATCATATAATTAAATTGGTAGCAAATCATACATAGTAAAAAATTAATAATTTTACCAACATATATGTCTACGAAAACAAACCGGTGTGGTATGCGTGAACATCGGATCTCTATGTGCTAGTTTTTTACATCTTGTACATCAATTTTATTTCTATTAATGTATTTAATATTATCACATTTCTCACATTATTCAATTATTTACATTCGGTAGGAAATAATCCGAGTATATTTTTATATATCTATAGACTTATTTTTATTTAATTGTGTAGTTAAAATGTCGCTCGGTAAGCCTATTTAAACTTGCTTCTGACGTTTGTTTGTATACTTCCGATATATGCTTTAAATTATTTTCTGCTTAAAACAGATGTATTTTTGAACTGTTAAAGACATTTCAGATTTTTGTTTTGATTAAGATTATTTTGTATTTCAAATTATTTCATGTTTTAATATTGTTACATATCATTAGATCATCGGTTGATTCTATCATGTTAAAAATAAAGGAACCAATATTTACTCTAGTGTCGTAATTATTCTAAACCCTCTGAAAAATACATGTGAATAATAAAAGTGGAATTTAACTCTTCTAAATTATGGTATATTTTATTTATAAACACTTTATATTTAGCAGACTGATTATGTTTAAAAATTAAAGCAATATTGGATTAAACTATTTTCTCTATTAATCAGGAAACAATTAAGCTGTAACAGTTATATAACGATCTATGATTTAAACAGGTGCAATTCAGTACCTCGAATTAAAGTTATTTTTAATGTGCTTTGCAAAAAAAAATTATTTATTTATTTATAAATTGATTATAATGCTTCAAAAAGGAATCAACAGTATTTAAGAAAAGCATATGTGAAATTCTATATACAATATCAAATTTAATATTAGATAGCATTAAATTTTATTTCTTTTTCTCCAAGTAATATTTCTTAATAAAATACAATTTTTACTTATATGTTTTAAAGTAAAATAAAGTACAGAACAAGTTCTGAATATTGTGTATAACTAGACACTTTCCAAAACTTATATTAGTGATAATCTTATTTTTAAAAATATGTATAAGAAATTAATTTTTAAAATTACATTTGAATAGAACTGATACAGTCGGGGGTAAAAGACAGAATTGAGGAAATAGAAAATTTTACATTCTGTAAATCTTGAGTACTGCTAAAGAATCTGTTACGTTGCCTTGTCGTGCAAATGTGATTCTTGTTTCTTCCAGCCAATACCAGAACCTCGGTTTTACTTTGTAATTTATCTCGGCACCAGCACAGTTGTTAAAAATATTAACTTTAAGAAGTGCATGAATGAAATGGCTAAATTGTGTAAATAAAAATACAAATATCAACAAATAAAAGGGCTAGATAATAGCTTGGCCTTGTTCTATGGTTAACATTTATAAGCGTTTTTAAAATTTAATGAATTATACATAACTATAGTATTTGTGTCATATCTCGAATACAAAAGAAATTGCTTTATTTATTTTGTGTGCATGAATGTTGGGAAGTTAATTCATAGAACAAAATCTGAATATATTGCACCAAATATTTATTTAAATTTTTGCAACATGTTTGGACCACATTTTAAAAATAACCAAGATATGAATTGTTTGTGTTAAAATCTTAATTATATAAAAATCAAATTTTGAATTACAACAGAAACAAGTAGTGGTTCCTAATCTCAAGTCATATGAGTTTAAAACAGATATTTTAAAAAATATGAGTCAATAGTGATGAAACACAAGACAATCGCTTTCAATATGATGAATAGTACTTGAGACATAACAGGAAGGATGCCTGATTAGATTGTGAAAATTTGGTTCCAAAATACACATTAAATTTGTGTTTAAACTAAAACCATATACTTTAAAAAAAATATATTCCGAAATATCTGACTCCTGTCATAAAACATCTGAAATTTACTTCAATTCATTAAAGAATAATCAGGAATAAAAGCTATTTTTGTCAACATTTTATTCTCTGTGTATTATTTTTAAGTTTATGATTGCCACACAGCATTATTAGAACGAAAAACTGATGCACAACAATTCTTCGAAAATATTAATACCTTAAATATAAATACATATCTTAAAAGAAGATAGCAAATATATAATTATTTTTCTGTCAAATAAAAAAGACAGTTTAAGTTACATTACACACTTATGAAGCGATTAAGAAATGAAATTCTTGTCGAGCATCATCCCTAAATAGTCATTGAAAAAAAAAAGTGTTGCAAAGTATCTCAAAAATTTTAAAATATCACAACACTACTTTTTGAGTACCTTAATCTTATTCCATAAAATATAAGCCTCATACACAAATATTTACATTTATGAAAAAAAATTTCAACACTGGTCTATGCAAATTAAAGTCAAGAAGTCAGTAAAGATACTATTACAATGTAATATTATGGATAGTCTGTAACACACAAATAGTTACTTACAGCATTTTCAAACTGATCAATAACAATTCTTAAAATATAATAGAATCTTTCTGAAAATATCAATAACAAAAAATGTAAAGAAACATTGAATTGTACCCACAACTGAATCGTTGCACGTACTCATTTTTAATATTCATGTGTTCTACCGTTTGTGGCGTGGTAAATATGAAATATAGATTGAAATATTTCAGCAAACTATATTTGCTTTTAAGCCCCAATTTTTAAAATACGTAGCCAGTATGTAAAAGAAAGTTTTGTAGTCCTTATATTTGTAATAATTTTTTGAGAGTGCTGATTTATTTTTATTTTGAATACTATGTGTATGTTTTATATCTGATATACAATCAAATTTGATATATTAAGACCAGTTCAAAATTAGCATCGTCCATTTCATTTTTGAGTTTTTCTCCGTATATATATATATATAAATATACATACGGAGAAAAAGAAATACTCAAACATGCGAAGAACGTGAAAAACTGCGTCACATCAACAAGGTACAAGTAAATGCAAAATAAAAAAAAAATTATATGATGTAACATGTTTAATTTGGCATGTGGTTCCTTCGAAGACCAAAGATGATTTCTCAGGGATGCGATGTGATTTTGATAAGACTTTGAAGAATATTTTTCCACTCCTGAAGATGTACCGTCTCAAAATTTCGGAAGCCAAATGACGAGTTGTTATTGCTTCTAAGCGTTGTAACGTATTGAGAACGAAAACAGTCAGGTAAGTGATAACTATTTAATTTTATTTTCCCGCTAAATATGCTCAATGCTACACACTCTATCCTTACCCGTCCTCCATCGTTCAATCTCTCTCTTTTGTCGGTGCTCGCGCATCTCAGCCTCTGAGTCTGAGAGGGTGACTCCGTCCCTGACGAAATCAACTGGTTCATGGCGTGAAGTTCGCTACAAACTCCCCCTTCCTCCAAAGAGAACTTTTTCTGATAAAGGAAAAAGTTCTGTTCGTTGAAGTTCACTAAAATATTTAGTTGTCAGTAGGAGAGGACTCCATACGTTTCAGATGACATAATATGATTTAGGTGTCACAGTATGTTTTAGATAACACAATACGATTTAGATGACACAGTACGAGTTAGACAACACAGTATGATTTCTCTCTGACCAAAATTATATATACTAAATATTATACTAACACATAAGAAAATTATAAGAATTGATGATCACAGGTTAATTATCTTATTTATATGTATATGTATACTACATTTCTATTTAATTAATAACATCTTGCACAATAACTCAAATCATACTGCTTCAGTCAATATTCATATTAACATAACGTTTATTAGAATTATATAAAAATGTAACAAACACTTTCTTGACTATAGTTTTCAAGGCAAAAAAATTAAGAATTCATATGAGTTTGCTGAAGAAATAAAGAGAGCTTTTTAAGCTGAAACTCATCCTAAGGGGTCTGTAAGTTTCAAAATTATTGCAGAATGCTGCGTGTCGTTGAGCACTTTTACTCAAACGAATTTGCCAATATCCCTCTGAAAAATCAAGGATAGTAATAAATTTAGCTGACGAAACCCTTTCCACACGTTCTTCTATATTTGGGAGGGGAAAGAATTCGATCCTATTCACTTCGTTTAATTTCCTATAATCGACACACGGTCTGGGATCTTTGCCGGATACCTCAACTAGTAAAATCATAGGCGATATATAATCCGATTCACCTACTTCAATAATCCCTAGTTTAAGCATTTTTTCTTATTTCATCTTTCAAAATTCATTTTGTCTGTATGATGTGTGATATGGTTTCGATCTAATGGGTTTATTGCTAATTAGTTCAATTTCATGTTCCACTAAATCCGTTAAACCAGGATTATTTGAAAAACACCTTGAAAAATCTGTTTAATAATTCGCTTAGCTGATTAATCTGAGAATCATTTAGGGTTTTGTTCAGATCACGAATCTGAATTATGTCTTGGAAATCATAATTTGTGGAATAATTTTCCAAATATATAATTTCGATATCTTCTTCAGCAAGCGATTCGCAGTTTTCGTCACTACTTAATAAATTTACATGTTCCGGTCTTTTATAATATGGCTTTAACATATTGATATGATTTCCCGGGATTTTTCCCGTCTTCCAGGAATTTCTACTTATTAATTAGTTTCCAAAATTTTACTTAAGATTGTTCCCAAACCTATCTGTTGTACTGCTAATTTATTTGGTTTAGAGGTCGCCCAAACAAGTACTAAATCTCTATCTTTGAATTTGCGCTTTATGGTCTTTTTATCTTACCATATTTTTCGCTTAACTTGCATCTCCTCCATTTTAATTATAGCCACATTTTGGCATTGTTTTAATCCATTAATTAACTTGAACATGTATTCAGTTACGAGGTCATTCTCTTCATCTGGTTCATTTAGCTGTCTTTTCAAGTTTTTCATACGGTTGTTTTCTAATTGCTCTTTGTATTGATCTGCATGTCTTCTTTCATCATCTGATTGCAATAATAATTCTTTAACACACTTTTCAAACCCACGACTAGATTTAGGAAGATTTTGTTTCTCCCTGATTTCTTCTTCCAGTTGTTCCTCCAACTGACCAAGTTTGGATTCAAGTGAGGATATTCCAGTCGTAGATTTGGACCTTAACAGCATTAACGACCTCTACTGAATAGAAATCATATCCTGTTTTCTCTTTAATTAGCTCAGCTGTTTTATTCCTTAACAAATATCTATCTTTTTTGCTTAAATGATTTCCGCATACGGCTGCTTTGGTTTGAACCGTACCAAAATCTCCGGAAACTTCCACGATTGCTAGGGGCAAACAGATTAATTCCATACTTAGAGGCTGTTTTATCCAGATTTTCTCATCCGTAAAAGAAGAGGAATTTATATATCTTATACATACTACATTAATGGTCGCTCCCGTATCTCTGAGGAGTTTTATTCTCTTTCCATTCACAGACCCTGTCTTGACATTTTGAAATTCGTCGCCCTAAAAAACATTTATAAATCAAAGAAACTTGTTCACTGGAAATGAGTTTACTATCTTCCCTCCCTTCCTCTTATCTAGAGATAAATTTCGATATTTATCTGATATCAGATTGCACCATTTCAGTCAGTTGACAGGGATTGAAATTTTGTGAATCGGAAGCAAGTATCATGAATAATTTCATTTAATTACAACGTTTTTCTGAATTTCACTTGGTGTGTGTGAGTGTGTGTGTCATCAAATTTTCGATCGTTAATTTAACCAACTTCTCATCAAGCTAGAGCTTTGAAATTTTGGTAATCGTTCGTACTCGCCTAACAATGCAATATTTAGACATTTGCGACAAGTTTTAACTAATATTTCAATAATTTTAATAAGTCAAAATATTCTTTCCTCTCGGCGCTTTTAGGATTAAGGAAAAAATTTCTTTCCCCCTCTGGGAGCACCGGGCACTCCCCACACCACATGAAGCCTCGTAAAACTATTGTACTCACAAAGGGGAGATACTATCTCCGAGATAGTAAGGGTTGCTGGCTTTTACTCAGTAATCATTCTCAAGAAAGATAGTTTCAAATATTTGGCACCATGTCTTTTCACAATAATTTTTTCTGAATTCTGGTTCCCATTCTTTTTTTTAATAGAATGACTTACAAACTTTCAAATGCATGTTTTGATTTTATGAGTATTATGAATTTTTTAATACTCTCACAAATGTAACTTTTTAAGTAAATTTTAAAGTTAAAAATAACTAACAGCTTTAACTAATATATCAATAATTTTCTCTAATAAACTTTGCCACCATATAAAAACGTTGTTTTTAAAAACGTTGTTTTTAAAAACGTTGTTTTTAAAAACGTTGGTTTTTATATCGAATTATTTTAATTTAATAACTTCATTTAATTAGCAAGTATCTTGATAAACTTCATTTAATTTTGTTTCCAATGAAAACAAAATTAAATGAAATTTATCAAGGAAAATGAAAATTACATATTTTTAAAATGCATAAATAGTCATTTATTATCAGCTTCGAAACTTATAGAAATTTTAAAAAGTACATTTTGAAAAGAATCGAGTTCCAATGGATAATAATGTCTTTAATTGTCTTTAAAAAGTAACAAGGATGCATAATCTATTCAAGGAAAATAAGTGAAGCCCTGAATGTAGGAAAGCAAACAGATCAATAATATTTTTACTGAAAATCCAGCAATTTAAATAAGGTGAAAATTTTAAATTTTATTTCCATTAAAATTAAATTTTGATTTCAAACCAGTTTTTAATTTTTTTTTATTATATTAGCGTATGAGAATCATATGAGAAAAAATTGCATTTTCAAAAGCTGGACCTAATAATTGTAAATAGGTATTCCATAAATACAAGAAATATCAGAAAAAAAATTAGAATAAATATTCGATACTATTCTCTTTAATCAAACAGAACTATTAACAGCTTTCTTTGAGGTAAATGGTGTGATAATTCTAGAGTAAAATTAGAAATCTCAACTGAACAAAATCAATATAAATAATGAGTTTTTGTAGATTATTTATACTTATGTAGTATTCACTTCTAATGGTTATATATATCTCACATTTATAGCATGTATCTTCTTTTCCATTGAGATTTCTCGTTTGGTATATCAAACACATTTTTAGAAAATTACACTAAAAAGTTTCTTTTCTTGCGGATGCTCTCCATGTAAATAAGAAATTCAAATATGAAATATGTATTTCAAGAAATTATACCAATGTGCAATATAACAAAGCCTAACCAAGACCTACCAAACATATAATAAGTTATTAAATTTAAAAAAAAAATGAAGATAATGTAATTATAAACTGTCTCAGGCGTTAAGATGAGAATATGTGTTTATACTAACAACACAGATCGAAAACGTTGCGCTTTCAAGAGTTGCAACTAGATGGTATGAAACCGAAATAAGCAGAATACCGAAAAAAAGTTCAAATAAAGAAAAAAATTAAACAAGGAAAACAAATTGATTTAAACAAAGTAAATTCTTATTTCTTAAAAAATAAACTATAATTATTGATACACGTCACTAAATAATTTTAAAGTAACAAAGAAATAAGACAAAACACCACATAAGCAAACACAAGTGATACACTTTAGTCACTTTTCCAATATGACACGAGAACACTTATTACTAGGAAAGTTCTTTACTTCTTTTATTTGACTGATTGATTTTTCGAAGCAAAAGGTTTTAACTTAAATTTACTTTCCTCACCAATTTTAAAATTATTTCGAAAAAAAATCTTTATGTAAAAAAGAATTTTTACATATAATTTTAAAGAAAGTATTTAGGATAATAAATAAACTTTCAATGATATTCGTAAAAAGAAAAAGATATACGAAGATATATACCGTGAGACGAAGTTTTTAATTAAAATTATTTTTTTCTACGTTGCCAAAACGTAGATATAACTACAATTAGTTATATTATATACATACTTAATATGATATACGTAAGTTTTACCCATCTTATTAAGTTATTATTTATAATAACCCCTTTAAATGCAATATTTTATATACTATTATATGTAAATAGCCGCTTATTAATTTGAAATAGAAAGCTCTTTCTATTCCTCTAAATGTTTCTAACAATATTACTATCTATAATTTTGAATTATATGTCTAAATATTCTGTTTATTATATATTGTTATCGGTTTAAATTATATTTCATTACATAGTATAAAAATATAAGTAAATTTAAAGGTTTATTAAAATTCAATTCAAGCAGATATATATTTATCAATTAATAATAAAAATATAACTAGTACAAATATAACTATATTTTGGGACAATGTACCTATAACCTTCGATCTGTAGTGAATTTCTCAGCCATAGTGAAACCATTAAAGAAACAAACCGAAACAAAAGCAGAGTTTAATTGGATAGAAGGATATGAATGATTGCTTCATTATTTGAAGCAAGCTCTTACATAACAACCAGGTTGGTCTATCCGTAATCACACAAACAATTTTTTTCTAGAGTTTTTTCCCAGGTGTTTGACAATGTTGGAATCACCCGTTTTGGTAAAGGCCTAAGAAAACAAGAAATGAATTATTGCGCTACCAGAGAAGAATTTCTAACCTTCGTAAAATCAGACAAGCATTTCCATCATTTTCTGCACGGCAAGATATTTTTCTCCATGCTTCCCCTGAGAAGTTGCTCCTTTTCAAAGAACTGCAATGGAAAGTAGCACAATGGATTCACGACTGCATCAGTATGATTTTGAGAAATAGCATCGGAAGGGGACTATGGCAATAAAGAAACTATGCCAAGAAAACTCATTGAGAATTGCACAAAAGTCTTGATTTTGGAGATTACAACGGACTTGCCCATTATACCTAAAACTTCCTGCACTCCACTTCCAAGCTCGTAAGAAATCTCAATCGTATGATCCAGACATAAAGTAATATGGAACAAAAAAGAGTAATGCAAGTCAACCATCCTGGCAAGATATATGCTCCTCTGGCTATATGGTAAAACGTTATTGGGCACTATGAAATTCACTTTATCTCAGAGAAGGATTTAATATCGCAAGTATAAGAGTAAAGACGGGAAAATACACCGATGACAGTTGGCTCTCCTAAGATCCAGAATTCTACAAGTGTTGAAAGAGATTCGAGAAAGTGCTGGTGGAGGGCAATTTGATGTGATGAATACATTAAACAAGTATATAGATTTATTTAATTCGGGCATTAAAATTTTTCATATTTTAATATTTGCATACCCTTGAATGATATCAGATAATATACGAAACAGAATACATTTCGTTTGAAATAATGCATAATGTGATAATATGTCCTGAACTAGATATAATCAAAACAAAAAAATAGACTAAATGTTATTTACATATTCTTTTGCTTCCTTCGGTATATCGAAGTGTTATGCATAAGGCGTCTCTTTTCTCATTTACCGAGATGTAACTGTGTCAAAATTTTATCCTTTTGTACTGCGTACTGTGTACCTTATCCTTTGTGGGACCAAATCATTCACTCTCTTCGCCTGATCAGTTCGTTTACGCTGTGCAGATACGGTTGGAGAGGGTTCATCGTTTCGTAAGAGAAAGAACTTAGACCGGATAACGAACTGAGTAGACAAGAGTAACGAATAATAAAACAAGAGTAACAAAACCAACTCGGAGAAGGAGATCGTGTTTGTCTTTATAACCTGAGAAAAGTGGAACCATTACAAAATTGAATTTATCATTGGGAAGGCTTATGTATCATTTTTAAGAATTTAAATGATGTTGTTCAGATTCATCTAAGTCAAAGTTTATGCATATCAACTGAATAACTCCTTATAGTTAAAGCATTTATTAAAATTCATTTAAAGAAGAATTCATTCATTTTATTTCAAGAGTAGGAACAGTGTCAAGAGAACGTTTTCACTTTGTACTTTAATCTGTAAGGAAACTACAATTTTTTCAAAAAGTATCCTACAAACAAGAGAATATGCTTATAAGGAATTTCGCATAGAGTAAGAGTGATTTTGGCGACAAATTGGACCTAGAAGTATTTCTTAACTCTTGAAGAACCTTCTATATAGAATATTCTCGAAAGGAGTTGTGTGTTCGTAAGAAAATAATAGGTACAATACGAGTCAATGCGATACTTTGATTTGAACTAATGCGTTTACTTATTCTTGCGAACTTTGAATAGGCGTTACTGCTCAATTATGCACGTATGTTAAATGCTCCAGTTGAAACGAAATGTAGCGTATTTGCTTGAGATTCTGAGGAAAAATTTAGGTTTCATCTGAAAGAGAATGCTTTATCATTGAGTGGATATTTCTTGCGTTCCAAAGAGGATCTATCAAATAACAATATATCAATACTCCCTATAATTTAAAAGACGACGCACTAAAAAGAATATATTGCATGTCCCCTCTGTTCCTCCCCCCCATAACTAATAAGAAGTTAATCTAATTAAATGTCAGAGTGTGGCTGTATAAAAATATGATATGAAAGTGTATGAATAATGCGAATAAGAACGTAATTGTAAAACTAAGAAATAATCTTTGATTTTGTTTTCTTCGTTATTACATTATGTTATGCTCATATAAACATATTTTAGTAACTTTAATATATAATTGTTATTATTAACAAGATGTTTTCACTGTAGCATAAAGATTTTTGCAAATAATAACATAGTTATATGGGACTCTATCAGTTCAACAAATAATGAACGCATCCTGAATTTACTGTACTCATATTTTTCTTAAAATCAAATATTTGATCTCTTCATTATATTCCTTATAAGCTTATTCCTTAAAAGCTTCAATATATTCCTTAAAAGCTTCAATAATATTAAATGGCCAATTTGATAAAAAAAATTGTTAATGTCTTAATCAAATAATTCTTAACATAATTAATTTTGTTAGCAAGTCTGAAAAAAAAACTGTTTCTTTATTCATAATCACTATGAGGGTTTTAACCTAAAATAATTTAGATTACCGGTAATCACACATGTTGGTATTCCATATTTATATATTCCTTACAATTCTCACATATAAATTATCAATATTATTATAATTATAAATCAAACGTCCCATTATTTCATTAAATTTAAGAGCTTTTTATTATTAATATTATTAATAATAATTAATTTTTATGCTTATTAAGAATATTAATAAAATTTATGTTATCAAAACATTAATTCAAAAACCTAATCCACTAATCCGCTATTTTCTGATTATTACTACCACTATAACCATTTTATTATTTTTTTAAACAAGAATTTAAGTATATCCTTAACAACGTGTAGACAAGTACCATATCTATTATATTATTATTAATAACAATATACCTTGTAATTTTATTATCTCTTTTCTTCATCCGTAAATGAAAGTTCTTAAATATTTTATTATTGAAGCTAATAACACCGTAATTTTACGCTACCTTCCATATACTATTAAATGGTAGTCAGATGGCGCCCCATGTTCTTTTTGATTGAAACTCAAGCACGAGAAGCTCGATGAAAGGAGGGAGACTTTGTTAGCAGAATGATGGAGTGATGTTCGTGAATCCATATTTTATGTATGTTTTGTATCCTGTCTTGTGTTGTGGAACGTGTCAAGTATTAAATAATATTTGTTCCTGAAACCATCCCGGCTGTTCATTATTTTGTCCTGAAATAATAACAACATTGGAGGAATACAAGTTTTTTTTCTTTTAATTTCTTTTTTAAAGGATAAAATTTTTCTTTGATAACATATGTGTGCATACATTATTTTTTGATATTTTTTCTCTATTTTTCCGTTTATTATTAATGTTATTAGACATTTTGAGCATAATTTTACCATAAATCCCACAACATTATACTTTATTGTCCTTTTACTTTCAATTTTAATCCTATTTTTATTAATATGCAAATCATTCAGACCAAATGGGTATACAGTATTTAAGACCATGATGTAATAATTTCATACCAGAATTGTTTTTAATGATAAGCACTAAGTTCGTAATATTTAACTCTACATTTTAAAATTTATGAATGTTAAAGAGACTCACAACAATTTTTATAATTTTTTCATGTTCCTAAATTTATTAGTATCAAGCATATGTTTTCATTAATAGTTATACTAATATTATTACAATTTTTAAAAAAACACATTAATGAGCATATATTTTGGATTTAAGTATGTAACCGCAGCTGTAAATTTTGCAAAAAATAAATTTCAAATTAATATTATTTTCTTCCTTATTAATTATTTTATAGGTATAGCAGTAAATATTATTTCAATATTAAAATTAAATTTAACGTTTTAAATTAAAAATTGTTATCCAAAATTTGTGTCCTTTTATCTTTATTATCACTGAAGTTATTCTATAAACAAATATTATTGCGATAAGATTGACATTCATGTTTACTCTTCCAGAATATCCTTGTGTTATAATTCAAGTAAAGATATTTATCTAGCATATCCACAGATAGTACATGTACTCTCGTAAACTTTGTTATTTCAAATTGTAGTAGCAAGTAATTCCATCAATAACCTTACCAGAAACATAACCAATATTACCTCTAACTAACTTGTTACTTAGTTTTTGATTGCACTAATTTCCATCACTACCCAAATCATCCAACTTTTTTTTATTTAAATAATACCCCAAGCATCATAAAAATTAAACTTACGCAGAAAAAAGATAAAAGTATAATTGTAGGTATAAACTTTACTTAAAAAAATAGTAAATCAATAATTTAAATAAGTCAATTTAGAATACCAAAAAATGCAAGTTTTCGAAATAACCTTTCCAACTCAAATAAATCAAGGTACAAATTTTCAATCTTCAAATATACACGATAGTAAATATCTAATATCATGAAACCATATAAACTACTTTTTTTTTATAATTGAATAGTATAACAGCAACATCTCAATCAATTGCAAAATCCTAATTTATACCAAATATCTATCATTTTCAAAATCATAAGCCAAAAAATCGAAAAATGAATAAAATATGGAAATTTATTGCGAAAAAACATGTGTAAATTTTAAATGTTTCAAAACCTATACATTTAAAGTTTTTAAACATATATTCAATATATTTTACAGACACAAACTCATATCAGGGTATTTTAATTATTTTTCTTACAAAATAGAGATTCATGTATGTATTCTTACGTAACACAATTATATATTTGCATCATAATATCAAAATAAGTTATTTTGTATGTGCTTGGATACACGCAGACACACTTCTCTTTGCTTAGATACCATGAACGGACCAAAAGGCGCTCTATTTTTCTTTATTTGCCAATATCATAAACTATTATATTTTACTATTATTTCAGCTTCAAATCATACTTTATATGTAATTATTTATAATAAGCTTCATATGAGGTAGTCATAGAAACAAATCCAATCACAACATATCCAAAAAATACGATAGAGAATGATGAATTATAAAAGGTAGAAAATAACGCTTGCTTATGAATTTGAAGAATAAAAATAGCAAATGCAGAAGAATACAGGAAAATCATTTGGTAATATCTTTTTTTTTTCAAGCGATAAGGAAATGAAAATTATATATTTATAATAGATCTAATCATAATGTTCGAACAAACATATTTAAACCGGTTAATTTGTCTCAATTTTCGTAAGCCAGTATCCTGATCAACATGTTAAGAGAATAAAATATAACCTGCACAATTTAAATTATTTGAATGAATCTTCTGTATTAAAATACTCATAATTATTATTTCTAAATCCTTTTACTGATTTTGTGGGTTTTTTCAAGGGGGTTCAGTTCATTACTTCATATATGGAGCGGTATTCATTATATACATTGTCTCTTGAACTAGAATAGCAGGCAAATATGGGTGTGGGAAATCGCATAATTTTTGTTTTAT
>BMAW01088844.1:265092-354840 GCA_019974015.1 Nephila pilipes | reverse complement strand
TTAAGAAAAGAAAACAAAAATAAATGAAATGGTGGAGGGCATTCTGCAGCATATAATATAAGCATGTAAAAAGACATTTTGGGAGAGATCAGATTTATCTTGGAGTTTGAATATTTTCATTGTTTTTTCAAAACACTTTTTTATCTTTACTTTATAAAACGGTTGCATAACGCCAATAAACCCTTTTCGAAATTCAAAGTATATATATTTTTAAGTTGATACAGGAAAGAAATGTATCCTATCAATAAAAAAAAATTCGTTTCTTTATACATCACTGTTCATCTGAATGAAATATTTCAATTTTTAGTTTGCAAAAAAAATTGTCTTAGTAAGACAAACAATATTATATTTTTCGTACAATTTTGAAGCTTTCCTAAAAATATTCTAAGATTTTTAGAACCAAAATTCTTTCCTTTACGTCAGAAATTTGCAGGGCACTGCTCACAAACCACATGTTTATGTTTAAGCGTTAATGGCTCTTCAGATTTTTGCTTCTATATTTTGTACTGATTAATCAATTGGTTTTATGGGATATAAAGCAATAAAGACCCCTATATATTGGATTTTTAGCTTTTTGAGTAGGATGAGTGAGCGGTCTTTCTTGAATTGGGTTGAAAGACTGACACTAAAGGCTTCAAAAATTTCGGCTTAAAGTAATATTTAAAACAATGATAAGGGAGAGTAGAATATGCGCAAAACCCTTTTCCAAATTCAAATTATTGTTGGGGAAAAAAAGAAGAGAGAGAGAGCTCTTGTGAAGAATTTACTTGTAGATATTCCTAAAAGAGACCGGCAAAATAAATCTAGTATTATATTACAATCAAATGATCCTTCCTGGATTTTCAGGGAGAAATATTACTTAAGATGATTTCGAAGCAGTAGGATCGTGCTGCATCTGGATTTAAGAAAGTCAATTATACTGCACAAAAATGTAAATGTGTTCCTTAAATAATTAAGATAAATAACTGATTGTGTAATTATATTGAGGGAAAGTGATGATAAAAATGACTGATTTGGGTCGTTTTATTAATCAACACCAATTACAGAAGGATATAGCCTTGGCATTATGGTCCAGCGGCCTTCAACCGAAACTAAGTGTTAATTTTGCCTGTCCTAAAGTAACTGATACTATTACACATTAGGATTATTGAAGTAAAATTAAGAAATTTTTAAGGGAAATATTTTTTACTTTACTTGAATTCAAAAATAATTTATCATACTGAATACAGAAAAAATGTCTTAAAGTTAAGAAAATTTTTAAAAAAAGTATTATGTAGACTTAAGTCACTAAATTAATAAGAAAAATTGATGACGAACTTAAAAAGGCAGTGATTGTAACCTGAAAGTAATTAATGTTTTTAGCATAGTTCTTTTAGTGAAGACGGCACAATTGATAAATTTTGGTTTGACAATTGCGGCTCCATCAGATCTAAATGAATTAAAGGTTGAAATTAGAAATTCTTTAGAGTATGATGGATGTGTTGGTTTCTGTGGGTTACAATTTTAATAATACAATAGGGATTATGAAAAAAAAAATGATATGCCTTTATCAGCGAAAACAATGCAAGCCAGGTTTGCTAAAATGGCTTCGAATCTAACAGAGTATATAGTGAGAGATATTAAGCTGGCTTCCCCAATATCAATTTCAATTGAAGCACAATGTGATATACTGCTCAAGTAGCACTCTTTGGGCGATATATGACGACAAAATGTCCCAAAGAAGAACTTCTGGAACTGCACCACTCAAGAGATAGGAACGCAAAAACATTCCAAATACTGAAGATATTCATTAGTAAAATACCAGAATTTATTTGAATGAAATAATTTCTAGTGATACTGAAGGAGTAAATAAAGGAGCTGTTTCAATATTAAGGAAAACCACTTTAGCGTGTATTTCTCACATTTCACGGTATAATACATCTCACATTGCGCTCAAACGTTTCCTGAAGAAATAGTTACAATAGTGAGCTACGTTATCATGGAAATTAACAGTATCTGAGCCAAACCCTTTTATCAACATCAAATTAATGTACTGTTGGATAAAATGGACAGTAACTATATAGATTTACTCTTACACAATATTGTTCATTAGATTTCCAGAGGAAACATTCTAAAGCGCTTTGTTTTATGTTAAAAGAAACAAAATTGTTTGTACGCGAAAAAAGTATAACGTATCAGTATTCGGAAGAAAATACTAGGATTTGAATATTATATTTTATACATGACATCAATTCATATTTTAATGTTTTCAATATCTTGTTAAAAGAAAATGTCGCATATACATTTATCGGAGAAACAGAGTTTTTAGACCAATTATAGCTGAATAATATAGAGAAATACGAATTGTTGCAATCATTTAAAACAATATTGCAACGAAAAACGCTAGTGTTTTGATTAGGTTTATTTCAAAGCTATTTTAGGAAAAGAGAAAAATAGTTTTGGTGGACGTTTTCAAGATTTGCATAACAATAAAAGCTGCACTATCTTTCCTTGTACTTCCCCACTGAAAATAAAAGTCAGCGAATTCAAAGTGACTGCTTTTCTTCAATTTCCTTTTATCGATTTTTTAAAAAAAGAATTGTAGAGCAACAAATTCACGCAGATCTTACCACCCGCTTAGAAGAGCCCCAAAAAATAACTTCGGATTTAATTTCTTGGAACAATCTGAGAGCGAGTGTCCTCATTAGCCTGGTGGATAAGGCAGCCAACTCGTGATCGGCGGTTTTCGTCGAGTCATAGTTTCGAGCCTGATGCCACAAAAGACCCGTCGTGTAGTCGGGGTTGATGCATGTTAAATCTGTCGGGGCCCTAAAGTCCTCCCTTGGGCATGGTGTGGGAGTTAAGAGAGGAGTACCTGCTCAGGTGTCGTCCTCGTCACTTGACCGAGGTTCAAAATTACGAGATCCATCGCCAATAGTCCTAGTGCGACGTTAATTAACTAAACAAATCTGAGAGCGATGAAAAAATTGCCTAAAACCGAAACTATAATAATTGACACATAAAATAATTTGGCTAAGCCCATGACGCGATAAAAAAAAATTAGCACTTGCGGTTCTCACAATCATTGGCTCTACATACTCAAGCGATCAAACATTCTCTTCTTTGCTTAAAATAAAATGTAAGCTTAGATACATGTTAAAAAAAATTTAAGCACTTTTATTCTACCTATGTGGACTTTAAATTTTTTCAAAACATGTCATTGTAAATAGCTTTTATTATGTGCGTTCATCCCGCACGCAGATTTTTTCATAAATTTTTGCAGTGGAGCTTAGAAGACTGATTGGCCGGTAGTTTTGAGTGAATTTATGATCTTGATTTGGTTTGGGGATCATAACAATTGTAGCTTCTTTCCATTTTTTAGGGAAGTAATTTGCCATGAGACACTTGTTAATGATTTTAGTCAGGTTGGTGATTGCCTTGTCCGGAAGATATTTAAGAGCAATATTTGGTATAGTATCTGAACCTGGAGCTTTTTTATTTACAAGATTTTTGATTATTTGTTTAATTTCGTTTGGGGTGGCCAAGGGGGGGATGTTGGAGAGAGTTTGATCATTTTCGAGGAAATCAGAGACGACTCTTTCCACTTCTTCTATTTTTTTCGTCCGAATACGGAAAAGCGTTTTCTTGGAATGTAGCTTCAAGGGTAACTTTGAAAGCTTCCGCTTTCTCAAAATCAGAGTAAGCCATTCCACTCGGGCCACTGAGGGGAGGAAAATTGTAATAATTCTGTTCAAGTTAAACAAAGAATTATCCTCGGGGCTGAGATTATCAAGTAGGATTTTCCAGCTTCTATTTTTGTGATCATTAATTAAGATGCGTATTTGTCTGATTAAGGAGTTTACTTCCCTTTTGTAGGGGTGGTAACGAGTCTGATTCCAGAGTTTTCTGAACCTATTTTTAGTTTTGATGAGATTCCTGATATGTAGAGGGAGTCTGAGGTGGGGGGTATTAATCACTCTTGTAGTGGAAGAACAGTTGATTGCATAAATAATTTTGGAGTTGAAGTCCTTGATAGCATCTTCTATTTCATTATGTTCAATCTTGGGATTTCCAGGCATGGTTTGATGTATAATTTCTTGGAATTTAAGCCAATTCGTTGATTTATGAGTTCTAAGATCAGGTGGGAGGATATTGATTAGAAGAAGATCGATGATGATGGGATTATGATCACTACTCAATTCGTTTATGCTAGTGACGTTAGAGTGGCTGAGATTTTTTGCAATGGCAAAAACAAGGATGGAGTTTGATCCTCTGTGCGGGAAATGCGTAGGATGGTCAGGAACAATGATGTCGAGAGCCGAAGCCGCCGCCCAATTGCAGATTACAGTCCATTTCTGTTTGCTCTTCCTGGGTTCCAACAGGGGTGTTTAGCGTTGAAATCTCCAAATATTATAACTTTATGGTTTGGGACGAGGATAGAATCTAAGTCGATGGTGTTTATGGTTCCGTGCGGAGGTCTGTAAATGCTGGAGGCCGTGATGAAAGAGTTATTTTGCAGGCAGATATTAATGGTGGTATCTTCAAACGTTTGGGTGTTAATGATGATTGGGAAGTGCTTAATTGAGTTTTTGATAAAGAGAGCAGTGCCGCCTCCCCTATGGGTAAGACGGTCACTTCTATGGCAAGAGTAGTTGGGTATCTTAATAGTATCAGAAGGTAATGTTTATACAATTACTTAGGTTATTTATATGTTAAATTCTCATACTTTACCCTTACACCAATCAAAACTGATTCATTCATTCTATTTAAAGCTAATGAAAAGAATATAAAGTTTGTACATATACAGAATTTTATATATATATATATAACCCATTTATAAATGAGTCGTGCTTTGACTATCCAATAAACATGTCGCAACAGTGTGCCACCTAATGGCGGCTGAAGGGAAGGTATCAGTCAAGCATTTGACAGTGTGAGAGTAGCATGAGAAAATTCCGTTCCTAACAAAGCGTAGTTAAGACTGACCTCTCCGACGTAAAAGGAAGCATGATAATTGGAGCTCGCATCACTGGAGCGTCCGTGTCCAGAACAGCTAAATTTGTTGGTGTTTCAGGAACCTCTGTGTCAAGGGTTTTGATCGATTACACAAACCTGAGTAAGATGTCTTCTGCTAAGCACAATAGTGGGTGAAAGTCGAAGGATCAGGATAGACAGGTGTTGAAGAGGACTGTTGCTCTAAAATCCAAGGCTACACTGCCGAAGATAACGTCCAAGATTAATACCCACCTTTAGAGCATCGTATCCATGAAAACTATTCAATGGGAGTAGCATGCTGTGAACATTCATGGCAGAGCAGCTATTCCAAAACCGTTAGTTTCGGCGCGCAATGCTATGAAGAGAATACAGTGGCGCTGAGACCACATAAACTGGACACAACTGTAATGGGAATAAGTCATCTGGTCTGATGAATCCTCATTCATATTACTCCAGACTACCTGACGTGTGTTCGTCTGGCGAACACCTGCAGAAGCATTTCATGTTGACTTCCTGGTTCCAACCTTGAAACATAGCGGTGGTTTTGGGATGGTGTGGAGCGCAATATTTTCCCGATGATTGAGGCCTTTCGTTATTTTAAGGAGGTGATTTACAGGTGATCATTATCGAAGCATTCTCGCAGATCATCTTTACCTTATGCTTTAGACTCTCCTTCCGGGAGAATTCCACGATGACAACACCACTGTTCCCACATCTGGCTGTGCTCAAACATGGATATATGAGCATGATGATGAAGTGGAACATCTAACGTGGTGTCCATAATCACCTGATCTGAATATCGTAGTGTTACACTACTGTTCAAAATTAAGAGAATTTGCATATTTTGTTGAATTTCATGAAAAGAATTGAACGAAATGTAAAAATACTGTTTCGAAACAAAGATACAAATCTTGTATGTCGAATACGTAAACGTATACGTGTACGGGGGTGGAAATAGCCGAAAAACAGGATTTATAAGCACACGTGCCAAAATCCGCATTTCATTCGCTAGCGCATTTCGCCGAATTTCTTGGTGTTTTCTTTGCAGCAATCGCTTAAATTAAAATTCAAACAGTAAAACTGAGTAACAACCAACGTTTAGATAATGGAATGAGGTGGCGAATTGTGGGTAGACTAGAAGTCGGCCAGTCTCAAATCCAGATTTGCAGAGAATTCGATTTAACGCCCAGCCTCGTATCCAACTTAAGGAAACAGTTTAAGGATACCGGATCTGTCAAGAGAAAGCCGGGGCAAGGTCGTCCAAGAGCCTTGACGACCAAAGAAGATCGTCATTTCTCCATTACAGCGAGGCGTAACAGGTTACAGCTTCTCAGGTTTTTCATGAGTTATATGCAGCCACAATAACCCGAGTTTCAAAGGTGACTGCTTCCAGGAGACTTATGAGAGAGGGCTGTCTCCTATCTTGGTGATATTTCTTAGTTGTTTGGCGATTCATTGTCAGATACAGCTATAACAAGAACGTACCTAAAATAATGTACTAAAATATCTTATAAAAATTGTAAGTAAATCCTCACGGGTGTATGCATAGCATCCTAAAAGTAAGAAATGCTCACTATTCTAAGTGAAAAAGGGCATTTTGCAAGTCATTAGCGAGAAAAGAAATTTATTAATGCCATGATGATTATTAGTGAAAATAAACATAGCTGATAAGTGTACTTCTTCACTACAAGAAATAATTTAAAAAAAAACTTTGACTTAAAAGTTTGTATGCTTTATCGATACTACAATGTACTTTAGTTATTCGAACAAAAACCTTTGCGTTCAAATTGGGATAAGTGTTTATATACAAAATTGAAATACAATAAAATTTAGAACTTACGCATCCACGAAGAAAAACAAAATGACGGAACTCTAAGTGAAATCTATTATTCAAATGCAGTGACGTCACACTCAGACCATGCCTAATTTAGGACGAACTGCGCAGCAACAGCCAACAATTACGAGGTTCTTATTTAATTAAAATTAATTTTACCTTCTCATCATAAAGTTAAATTAAAAGAGCAGAATTAGATGAATTTTCATAATTAATTAAGTTTCAATCAAAATATACGAAACTCACATGTTTGCGCCTGATTAGTTGATTTCAAGAATTCAAATAAATTTGACGTTCGCTAATATGAAAAGTATCATTGAAAGTACAAAAAAAAAAAAAAAAATGTCAGTAATTAGAGCTCTTGAATAAGTGTGTTTTCTCTACACGATTGTTTTGGACGACAATATGGTGATTTAATTATGATTAATAAGAATAAAATTATTGAAACTAATTACTTAAAGAATTAAATTTTACCTCAATTTTTTCGCCAAGTTGCCAAATCCATCGTCAAGATGAAGAAGTCATTGCTTGAACTCTCTTTTGTTAACTTTGGTGACATTTTTATAAATCTCTATTTTCCTTCATAAAAGAAGCGTTACGGGGAAGCCTTAACTCATGTTCATAACATTGCTCCCTATCTTCAAAACAGGAGAAAATGAATGTTGCGGACAGGCGAATATTACCTAAAATTAAGGTATAAAAAAGTATGTTACGCTAAGTGTGAAGTTTGGATGAAAACCCATGTTTAAAAAACTCGTCTTCTACCGGAGTTTTATTAAAAATTAATTCTTAACCTTTTTGGTACATGCCAAATTCTGTTTGAAAATAAAAATAGCTATATTTGACGTTGAAAAATCGCTATCGCTATCACGTGTTTTGGATAATCTCGCCAGAAACTGCTTATTTTTCATCAATCGATTGCTATATGCGCATTGATCCAAGTAGACATCATTCCTTAGGTAATTTAAATTTAAAGCGTTTTGAGTCCCTCTATGATATATAATTTTTTGTGTCAAAATTAGAGAAAATAATTTTATGGAAATTAAAAATATCCTTTTCTGACCACTTTTATGCAAACAAAATTGTTTCACAAAAACTGATCAACGTTCTGTATTTTTTTATATATCTTGTTAGCAGAAATTGATGGTGCATCTGAAAAAATTAGAATCTTTTAATCATTTTTTGGGGGTTATATCAGATGTGGATTGCGCTTCACAAGTGTTTAAACCAGAAATTTTAATTACAATCGAAAACTATGAAATTTATTTGTTTAAATGTATAGGATCGTTTCACGATAGTACAAATGTAATTTCTCTCGGTCCTTTATAAAAGGGTATACACCAAAAGCCAATCATGTTCATTGTGCAGCACACTCATTGAGTGCAATTTTAAAGGATGCTGCAAATTACATTGCCAAATTGTCATAATTTTTCGATGATTTAGAAAATAAATATGAACTTTTTTGCCATTAGCATAAAATATAACTAAGATGAGTAACGATTCATCTGAAAAATATAATAATACCTATAAAAATGTTTGCCCGACTAAATGGTCTTGGCTATAAGAAAAATTATTAAGATATAATAAGAGTTATATGTCAACTAAATTTAATTTCAACTAAAAAAGGTGAACGAGAAGAATGTAAAAATATAATTAATATGCTAGAGATCCATGATTTTATAGCGACTAACAAAAAACGTTAGTGACTAGAATCCGGAATAGTACTTGAAAGTGAATGTGTATTTCTGTCTAGATATATTCATTTTTCAAATTCAACAAAACTTCCATCTGAGTAGTGTTATCGAAATCTTACAACCGGATAAACTCTCATACTTTTCCAGCAAAGTGATAAAAAAAATAAATAAATAAATAAAAAAAAGGAAACCTCAAAACTGGCTATTGAGTATGATAATTACATAACAGTTGATATCTAAGAGCAAATAATTGTTTTAAAGGCATTTTGAAATTCAGAAAATTGATTCCATAATTAGCTCGCAGAATTATGGATGACGAATTTCAATAGTCTCGCTTACAGTTTTCTGGATGTTTTAGCAGCATACTTACTCTTTTTTTTTTCATTCAGTCCCAACTACAAGGGGGAGTGAATGGGTGTTAAGGTTATTATGGGGGAGGGAGACAAAATTTGATTGATAAGAAGGAGGGTCGAAAATAGAGAAGGATCGTTAGGGTATCTCGGGAGTGTGTCACCCGTATTCTTCAAAGACAGTAAAACCAATAGGGAAAAAAAGATCACTGGATGCCTCGGGGTCATGATGCCCGTACTTACCTAAAGAAGGCAAGTCCTTGAAGTCCGATATAATCTCCAGGGACAGGTGCCTGGCTATACCCCCAGACGGTGGGTAACCATTTTAGTCGCCTCTTACGAGATGCATGAGCTACTGTGAGACTATTCTGTCATTCCCGGTCACAACACGGGTCAAGGGGGTGGAAGATAGAAATTGGGTCGCAATTAGAAAAGAATCACAAGGGGAGTCACGGCGGCACGTCACTTATGTTTGCCAAAAGTAGTAACCGCACAGGAAAGAAAAAGATCACTAGGGAACCTTGGGATTATGATGTCCGTACTTACCAAAAGAAGAAAAGCTTCCCAAAAAATCCAAGTTCGATGATTCTCGTAATTTAACGTCGACTCAGCATGTCGTTATTTTTAGCAAGCCTCAAGAGAATCTTTCTAAATCTTGCCGCAAAAACGACCACTCGGTTCAGTGTTTCAAATGCCTTGCAATCAACTCCTTTGTCTTAGAACTTGATGTCCTTTTTTTTTTAATTTTCTGAAGTCTCACTGAACAATGGGGAGAAGCATACATCTTTCCCCTTTTTTTGTAGATTTTTATTACTTAAAAGAAATTTAAATTTAACAAAATTAAATTTCATAAGATAAAAAATGAATGGGACATACTTAATTTTGAAATGAAATTCTTTTCATCTATCAAATATTTGGTTAAATGAGCTGTTTGAAAAATTGATAAGCCATAATGTCAAGGTTAAAAATTGCTAAGCCATAATGTCAAGGATCAAACTCTGTACAATATTTATATGTTGCAATATATTTAAGCCTTACAAAATGTCAAAATTTATCAGATTAAAGTATAAGTTGCAAGAAAACTTTCTGCTATTGCACAATGCAGATTTTAAAATGCTCCATATTATGTACATTTTGCGATCTTAGATCAATCTAATAAAATGTAAGGATATTTAACTCGAACTAGAATGAACATTCAGTGAGAAATAAAAACAAGTCCTATCGGTTAAAAACTCTTTTATTTAAATGACAGCATGCATCAATAAACACTTCAAAAGAATTCATAAAAATGGTTCAAAGAAAATAATTTAAGAAATTACAAATTGAAAAATCACTTATTTTGTAAACATAAAATAAATAGAATATCTTTTGTGCGATAATAAATATATATATATCTTACTTAATTAAAAAATAAATTAAAAACTTAATACTAATGGAAAGTGACATTTCCACATTTTTTTGTACACAAACGTTAATACATTCAAGCCTCCAAAGATTGACGTTAAATATTTGTTATAAGCTCACTGGTATCTACAACTAATTTGTTCTCTTTTTAAATTTATTTACAATAAACTCTCCCATTAAATTAATTTCATTTAAGCCAACCATATTTCTATCAGGATCTTGGCTTCAAAATAAAAATCATGAAAATTAACTAAAAAACATTGGTGTTTTACATTCAAGAAGTAAATTTCGTACAAACATGTACATTTTAAAAATCTAATTTAATAAATGTTTATACTCTTTTGTTAGATTAAAAAACCATTCATTCATTTGATTCAATATAAGTCACTTAACTGGAAGTTTATTTTGATTTGATTGATGTAGAAAAATATGAAAAGAAAACGTATTAACATTGGAAATAGTTCCCATAATTTGCCTTTACTACATTTGCATTCAACTAATTATTTTCATTTGATTAAAAATAATCTGATCTATTGCTAATCTGATTTCCATAAATTGAAGTTCGTAATTTATTTAGTGAAAAATTGTATGCAAGATTAAGTAATCTATACAAATAAGAAATTTTATTTTTAATAAATTCAAAATAATTAATATCATTCATTTTATATTCATTTCAAAGAAATTACTACATTAATTTTCTAAGCATTCATCCCAGAACAAATATATATATGAAGTGCTTAGAAAACTGAGATTGCAACGAAATCCAAGATGTTGTTTATTCACATTTTAGAAAATAATTTAGCCAAAAAGAATTCTAGACAAAAAAAATCAGAAAGAAATGAAAGTTCTTTGACACAGAATTACTCTCGTTAAAGAAGAAAAACCAATTTAAGAAACCTTGCATTAAGCAATGTAGCAAAGGCTAGAAACATTTCCAAAATTTAAAAAAAAAAGTCACTGTAATACTCATACTCATTTTGTTTCATACATTTTCACTCTTTAAATACACATTTTTCAAATTTTCTGCCACTGTAAGTTATATTAAAAATGAATGAGGTAAAGCATATTAATACATATAATCCACTATGACAAGAAGTATTGCTACAGATAACAAATATATACAATAACATTAGTCAAACATAACATATGTGAAGTTATTTATCATATAAATATTATTCACTTCTCAACTTTAATGCTAGTTTCATAATTGAAAATATAATAATAATAATAAGGTTCAACTTTTCTGTCATGCAAAATATGCAAATGTCATCATAATATTATGAAACAATCATGTGGTATCTTCTTAGGAAACTTATTTAATAGATATATATTGTAGAGGATAACACTCTTTTAATACCCTTGAAGTAAGGGATAGACTGATTTTATAAACAAAATGCTAACATTGCTATAATAAACAAATGAAAGATAGCAAGAACTTTATGATGAAAAGTATTCACATTCTGGCAACTTTGCAGATTGGCTCATTTGACTAGAGTGACCAGATTCTACAGGATATTAAAAGGAAAAAAGTGACATTTCTTTAAAAATGTTGCAATCTGCATAAAATTGTGAAGTAAAAAATCAAACATGCATCATATGAAAAATCAACTTCATTTTCAAAGGGAAGGAATGCATAATAAGTTAGAATTAATTTGTAGCAAGAGAATGTCTATTTTTAGGACAATAACCACTACTTAATTATAAAATAAATTATCTGTTAAACAAATTATCACTGATTTTTAATACATAAAAGAAAAATAATAACTATTTGCATATTATATACATATATAAATATTCTAAAAAATTAAAACCCTAAAATACCATATTAGTCATTAAAATAAGATTTGAGTTGCCTTTTTATTGCAAATTATTGATAAATTTAAGTTGATATGAACAGAAAAACGATGTGTCAAGTGTTTATATGTACTGTTCGGCGATCAATAATTCAATTGCAAGAATATGTCAGAGACATGATCTGAAAGAACATCAAAACTGATTTTTTAAAAAGCAGCGACTTGGATGTTTGAGAACACTTCATTTAAAAAGAAAGCCATACTTTAAAAAATTCAGTATATTTCATTGAATACATGAATATCAGGAAGACAAACATTAGTGTTGCTTTTCAAAAACAAGATTTCTAGTCACTTAGATTTCAATGCTTAATTTTTACAAAAACAGAAATACATTTTATTTACAAGTAAGATTCAAAGGTAAATCTAATTCAATATGCCATAAAATGGACACTTACATTTACCCTCTCTAAAAAATATTGTAAGCTCAATGAACAGAACAAACCATACAACCTCATTCAACTGCACAATGAGCAATAGACATGGATCACAGAAGTTTACACAGGCTTATCTTTTAAAGAAAACTGTAAAAAAAAAAAGTGTGTGTTTTCTGAAGGTACAAATGCACCAAATGGTTTACCCTTTTTTCATATCATATATGAAATCTTTGTGGAATTTTTATTTAATGTTAATAATATACACATAGAAAATATAGCCAATTTATCGTTACATAGTGTAGCACAGTTTCAGGTTCTATTTCATAGAGATATACATAAATTGCTATCATGATAAATTTTGATAACCCATAATAACTGAAATTACATGATTAAATCAAAGTAAAAATAATTTATTGTCAGGTATTTTCATATTTGTTAAAAACTAATATTTTCATAATTCCTACCCTATCAATAGTTAAAAAAATTTGTAAAATTATTACAAAATAAAAAGTTTAAATAATTTTCACCTTATTCTATTAAAATTTTCAGATAACTTAAAAATTAAATTGGTATTGTACTGTTTGGTAAGAATGAAGGTTTTACAACATTTATTCACTGATTTCAGAACATCTAACATCGAATCCCAAGGAAGGAGGATCTTTTATTGATTACATCTTTCAGAAAAATGGAACAATTATTCACCATCTTTAAAACCAATGGTTCAATTTACTAATTGACAAGCACCTTATCAAACTAAATTTGAAAACGATGAGCAAGGCTTTAGAAATATTATCATTTAAACTGATAATGAAAGCATTTAGTGTACTAACACACAAATTCAATATCATTCTATAAACAGAAGCCTCTCATAATAAATAATTCCCAAATCAACAATAAATACTATATAATTGTCTCTGTACTTGTTACCGAACCATTTCTGATTCTAGACCCATAAGATTCTATGCTACTTGAAGATTCACTACGATCTCTCAAATGTACTGGAGCTATGTGATTTGAACTCTGTATGTCTAAGACTACAGGTGGCCAGCAAGTCTGTGTAGTCTTATCTCTATGATCCAAGCAATGCCTCCTGTACCAGCATATTCGACATTGTTCTTGCTTGTCCAGTCGTTCTTTAGTTCGTTCTTCGAGGACTTTTGCCAAGATGGCGGCAGAGACATAGTCTGGAATGTTTTCTGAAGAAGCAGAAGTATTATTGTCCATGGTATGAGGCACATTGTTGACAGAGTACACCATCGCTGTTGGGGGGAATGTAGGGATTGGAACCCGAATGGTGCGCAGCTCTGGGCTACTTCGACTGTTGGGAAGTTCGCGTTGGTTACGGTGAGTGAAGTGGAGTTTAACCTTGTCTTGGAGGTCTGAAGGGAACTAAGAATACAGAAAAACATCATTTTATAAAGAGAAACCAAGTATTAATTTTCTTAATATTAATGATTTGTTGTTAAAAAGATACCATTTTTAGCACACACATAAACACATACAATATGAAAATAATCTAGATATAATAGGGTATAATTTTTGGTTGTTTTATTTAACAAAATAACTCCTTGAAACCAAAATGAAATGTGATTAGGTAAATTATATGAATCATGGTAATTAATAGTTTCTATTGAAGTAAAGAAATGACTTCTTGTTTGAGTAATAGGAATTGAACCTGTTATAAACAAGAAGTGTTTGAATCGGAACAAGCCATTTGGTAAATTAGATTTTATTATTTCAATATAAACTAGGTTTAAATGAGTTTAGAGGAATTAGAGAAACAGCAATCTTGCATATTCTGTGTTGATAGATAATAAACTGCACTGTCTTTTTCTTATGTATTTTTAATTTTGAGTTTTGAATTTATTGACTATTTAAGTACTTTTTAAGACATCTGGAGTTAAATAATAACAGAAAGCAGTTACAAAAGGACCATGCAAGTTAAGCATTTAAAGAATGACTAATCAAAGGTTATAATTAACCAATATGTAGTTTAATGTAGAATTACCTCATATATAGTTACATGAGTTCTCCATAATAGGAGTTTAATCATTCCAAGCAGTAAAAAATTCCACAAAATTACCTCACAGTAAAAGGTTAAAGAGTTTAATTATGAAAGTCATGACTGCTAAGTGAGCTTACAAGCTATCAAAATTCAATGTAAAAGAAATCAATGTTTATAGAGCTATTCACATACAACTTCTGAAAAATGAGGCACATGCTTAAAGTGGATGTAAACAATGCAAAAGTAGTCTGCTTAAAGGTAAGACTGAATGTAAGAGTTTTACAATTAAATATTTTGGATACCACCTCATTGAGGCACACAAAATGTAATATTAAGTTCTCATAATGTGCACATTCAAATAACTTTAGGTCTCTGAAGTTGAAGGATAATAGGAAGAATGATTAAGCCAAAGTGCTACATTCTATGAATCTCTTCTAAAGAACACAATGATAATTTCATTTAAAATAGTAGTTTCCATGATTCTATCCATTGTATATATATTGAGAAATATATTTGTAATGTTTTAATATCTCACAAACATGCATTTTAACATGCTGGTCTGAAAAGTTTCCAACATAACAAAGTTATATGACATTTTTTCTTAAAATTTAATTTCCTATATAGTCTCTTTGTAAGTCTACATACTTCTCCCAGTGACTTTCACACCTCTTAAACCTGTCCAAATAATTTACTCATCCAATAGTACAGCAAAATAGTTCATGAAAATGGTGGTTTCCTCATTTGATGAAAATCTGTCCCCTAAGTGCAATTTTAAAATTAGGGAACAAAAATAAGTCACTTGGGGTTAGATCTGGTGAATGAGGAGGGTGGTCAAGTAGTTCAAACTGTAATTCATGGATTTTTGCATGGGAATCACTGAGGTGCGAGATGGTGCAATATCTTGGTGAAATACTTTTTTTTTCTGCTCATGTGGACATTTTTCCATAATATTTGTCTTCAGCTTGTTGAATAATGCTATGTAGTATGCTCCTGTAATAGTATTTCTTGTTTGAAGATAATCGAGTAAGATAACTCCATGGCTATCCCAAAAACAGTCACCATCACTTTCCCAGCAGAAAAAGCTGTTTTCGCTTTTTTTGGAGCCGATTGCCCCTTAGCAGTCCACTGTTTTGACTGTATTTTTGTTTCAGGTGTATAATGGTGTATCCAAGTTTCATCAACAGTAATTAACTGGAGCCAAAACTCCGATTTACTGTGCCTAAACTGCCCCAACAGAGCATCGGAAATGCTCATTCAAACACATTTTTGGTCTAACGTGAGCAAACCCAGCTTCCTCATACTTAAATCTTGATTCAATACATGACAAACATGTTCTCTGGAGATATTCATAGCCTCTTCTATCTCTCATTTTAATTTGATAGTCATCTAGCACCATTTGGTGAACTTTAGTGATGTTACTGTCAGTGATTCGGGAAATCCAAAAGTAAAGTTGGAACTGCCACATATAATTTCAGCTGCACAAAATTTCAAAGTGGTATATGATGGTGCAGAGTCCCCATATACAGGGCCCAGCTCATCTTTGATTTGCATAGGCATACTGCCTTTCAAAAACAAATATTTAATGAGGATTTGTTACTCGATTTTTTCCATTTTAACAAAAACACACACACCAACTTGCTCAAATGATTGTCAAACAATAACTGCATGTCAAAAATGGCTGAAATTTAGGTAAGTACTTATCAAAAGATGAGTTATCACATTCCCGAGCTTTTATTGACCAGTGTTGCAGTTTAACAATAAGGTTGGACTATCTTTGTAAATTGTTGTTTGACAAAGGAAATTGCATTTTCCCAAGTATACACAAAATGGGGGAAAAAAGCATTCAATCAATATCTGAATATAAACAGTAGTTAAATCTTTACTCAAGCTACAGAAACTAAAGTGATAAGTAATAATGCAATTACAAAATGTAGTATTACATTTATCTAGTATTTTTTTTTTACTTTAAAAAAAATTAAAGATACATAGCCAAAAAATCTCTAGATTTCTACATATTTAAAATGAAAATTATCATAAATTAAGTCTAAAAACAGTCATGACAAATCCTGAAGTATTGATTACCTTTTTTTTTTAACAAAAAAAAAATATGAAATTTCATTTCAAATTCTTATAATCGAAGTAAATTGAAAAATCAAATGATTCCTTAATAATCTAAAAATTCCATTTTCTTATTGCAAACATTTTTTTTGTCAATGATCTACAGAATAATGAATAATGACATATCTATGTCTTTACAAAACAATAGATAATATACATTTTAAGAATACAATTGTGAATACTGAATTTAAAGAGACATAATGTGTTGCTAACCAAAATCCATGTATTTCCTTAAAAGGATTATAAGCTCAAACTCAACTGAACTAGAAAGTTACAGCTAGATAGAGTGTTAACATATATTAAAAGAATAATTTCTACAATTCAATGCATATATAAAATACTCATATGTACAGAATATTGTTCAAATAAAATTACGCAATTAGACAAAGCAAAATAATTCTAATCAACACAGATCTCATTTCCTTCATATATATTTGAATAGAAATAACTTTTGCTCATTCTTATAATAAATATTGAAAAAAAAAAAAACGTAACATAAATTTCGAACAATGAATTTTAGAAAGCATGCTAATGAAAAATACACACACATATATATATATATAACAAAAGGGATAAAACTGTCAGATAAACAGATGTACTAAATTTTAACTCTCTACTTTGAACACATTTTAAAAAGAAAAATGTAAAAATAGTTTGAATCAAAAAAAAAAATCCCTTTGATAAGAATAATATAGTTTCGTAATAGAATTTTTATACTTAAAATATGGATGTTTAAGTACTTCTAAACCTTACAAATGAATAAATTTAAAATCATTACATCTGAATAAATAAATGCATTTTTAGACAAGGCTCAGATCTATCTTTTCAGTTGTGAAAATTTAAATGTTAATAAAAATATGTCTTTAAAATATTAATTTCAAGATCTTATATCCTCCATGGAAGTGGGAAAAGCATAGAACAAAAGAGCATAAATGAAAATCTGTCAAATATAAGAAAATAATACATTATAACAATTGTATGCTGTTTAAAGAATATCTACCTACTTAAGAATTGAAAAATAAAACAAATGCTATGAATAATTATAAGTGGAAACATTTTAAATAGAAAATTTGAAAATACATCCTCCAAGTTAAAATTTGTATTTATTTAGTTTTCGCATTTAATGAAATATTTTCAAATTCAGAAAAGATAAAAATAAAACAAGTGCATATGTATCATTTAATATATACATGTTACTTGATACAAATCAAATATTTTTTAAAATAGCTTCAAAATTTACTCATTTTCAAATATTCAAACAATTATGTTTCCATCATCACCATATTATGAATTAATTTTCCATATCTTCATCATAAAACATTTTATTTAAACATAGAATAGCATGATTAACTTTTATATCACACAAAAATGGAAGATTATATTTGGAATAAATATTATTTTACTTACTGAACTCAATTTCTGTGAAACAAAATTTGACGGCTTGCACTGAAGTAACTGAATTGCTATGCTACAATCATTTCGAAAGTGAACCTGTAATACAAACAAGGAAACAAAATGTTTTGCAAGTTTCATAAAATACTACCATAATATCAAAAATTACACAATTTTATGATACTTAAACAGGTATAAACGTTTTGTTGCAGCATGGATCTTTTACAAAATGAATCAGAATATATAAGATTATAATATCTTAAATTGTGAATTTTCAAACCCTGTGGAATTAATTATTATATATATTCTTCCATACTCCATGCACATGCATTCCAGCCTGGAATAAACAACTTTAAATGTTTATTATAGAGTTGAATTCTTTAAAATGAACATATTTTCAAGTTGTAATTTGATCCACTAAAATAATGACTAACAACCTTAATTAAATAAGTCCATTTGAACTCTTAAGTCATTAATTTAACCTCTCTGTGGTATTCATGTTCTCTTTCCCTCAATCATATTTTTATTTTTTCAATTATAAATCCCTCGTATGTTATTTTTGACAATATATACTTCAAATGATACTTAATTGAAGACATTTCTTTATATGATATAAATTGCAATTTAAAACAATCGAAATCCACAATAAAAATTCAAAATTGATTACAATGTCTTATGTTCAGTATTAAAAATAGAGTAATCTATAGTAAGAAAAAACTCATGTATTCAAGTGCATGGTTCATGTAAGTTCAATGGTATTTTAGGTAAAAAAATTGGAAGTTTTTCTTTTACTTTTCTTATAAAAGAATAATAATTATGAAGATAACATTAACACACACATAAAAAGACTGATCTTTTAAACCTTTTTACAGAGAGAATGTCAAGTAGGTAAATGCTGGTAAGCATGTTGATTCTGAATTGTACTAAATTCTGTTTACATGATACATAATTTAAGTTAAAGCATAAAACAACATACATGCACATTAAGTTCATTTTCCTATCTCTTCAATATGCTGACCTCCCTAGGTATTCAACTGATAATGATTCTTAATCAAAACATACAAATTACATGCTTACATTATTAAAATAAAATGCCTCCCAATTGTTATATAATACCTCAAAATCCTCAATCCAGAAACCTCAAAAATAATTTTTTGCATACACCAAATTACTAGATGTTTTTTTTTGTTTTTAAATCACACTTTAAACTTGTTTATTATAAGTGGAATACAGGCTTTTAGGAAACAAGCAAATCATTAAAATCAATAAAAAATTTATAATCAAATGAGAACAATTTTGAATTTAAAAAGTAAAGGAAAAAATTTTCCAATTATGGATTAACAGAAATATTGTTGTTGGTATTGAAACACATATAAAGCCAAGAAATGAATGCACCTACAATAAGTAAAGAAAACACACCAATGATATGCCACCCCTATTCAGATATCATTTTTTAAAAACATTATACTTACATTTTGTTCTTCTAAATCATTAATAGATAAACGAGCTTCCACAAGGCGATTTGTAAGATCAGCAACATCTTTAGTGAGTGCACTTTTTTCTGTTTCAAATTTATCAACCTAATATAAAAATATGACCATATTAAGATGCTATAAAATTAAGTATATTTCCATATAAATCAAAAATTTTGCTTTATACAGCTTTTTTTTATATTGTACGTTAAAATTGTTTTTGTGTCGAAATGGACATTTGAATGGAAATCTTTTTTTTTCTTACATGGATATAAAAACTTTAGCAAAATCTTTTATAAAGTGAAAAATAAGTATAAGAGGGAACTCTGAAAAAAAGCTTGTCAGAAATACATGCTTTAACAAAGAACACAATACAATCTATCATAGATCAGTACAAGCATTTAATTTTCACAAATATTAAATACATACAATCACTTACTAATTTCAGAAGTTTGTCTTCTAAGCCTTGATTGACTTTTTGTAGCTTTTTATGACTATCAAACAACCTATCAAAGGTAAAATTTTAAATAATTAATATAAATACAATTTTGTATACATTTAACAAATTTTTAACAATAGATAAAATTTGATTTCAAATTGTAATAATGTAGGGTTGGAAGGTAGGGAAGGAACGGAAGGCATCTCTAAAGCAATTAGTTTATTTATCAATCAGCTACAAATCTATCAATCTACAGAACAAATCTATCCTCTCTCTCCCCTCTCTCTTCTTCTGAAAGCTTATACAATATATATACTAGTCTTAATTAGCATGATCATCATCTCTTTTTCGGAGGAAGCTTTCCAATACAAATAATGGTTTGAGGACTGAAAATTCCCCAAGAGGAATATTAGCGACTAGGTCGCCTATAGACCAGTCACAAAATTTTATAAAAAGAATAGAATGTAAAATCCATTCAAATTTTTGAAATGGGAACAAATCAAACAGCAATTTTACTAGAAGATGTTTTAGTGATTCTTTTTAAATATCACTTTTTAACAAGTAATAATCTACATTTATAATCATTATGTAATTATATCATTTATATATTTCTTCACTTAATCTGCTTATATATTGCAAATATTTAACAATTTAACCATTTAGGCCAAAGGTGTATAAATGTAAAAAGGTGTGAAATTTCAAACTGAATTTTTTTTGAGGCCACAAGCAATATTTAGATCTTCTGGCCTAATAATATTGTTTATTTTCAGAATTTATAGGTTATGAGTAGTTTTTTTTAATTAAAAATAAGAATTAATCTATGAGTAAAAAATTTATGGAAATACAAAACTTTAATCAATCACGCATATACTCAAAAAAAAATTACTATTTTTTAATATTAGTAATTTAACAATATCCAAGATTTTTTTTGGATCTCACATAAGTGAAATATATACACATTATTCCATAAATGCTTATGTTAACTTATATTTCAGAAATAATCCTCAAAATTACATCTAAATATGATATAAAGGTATTACTATGACTTATTTAAAAATTTGAGAGAAAGCGTATTTTTTGCTACTGGTACTATAGTAAGAGCAAACCATACTGTAAAATGTTAGATTGAAGATAATAAAGCAACGTCAAAAACAAAAAGTCTCTTAGACAAGTACCTTCAATTTTTACTTCACAGTTTTGATGTTGCAATGGAATGACAATTCTGTAGCAACTGTGATGACTTATACATGTGAAGTTCCAATTCCTAATGCAAGCCAAATGCTATTACAGATAAGAGCATAAAGAAGTTTGCCTTTCTCAGCTGAATTCAATTCACCAATATAATATATACAAGCAAAGATTGGACCTCCCTGATAATGACACTGTGAACTACCATATTGGAATAAAAGGCAAGAAGTTGTGGTGGCCATTATTTATCTACATGATCAACAGTATGATTGTAAATAGTTCAAAAATTTATAACTTTGCAAACAAATCTAAAGTTTTTCAAATTTAGCACAGAAGCAATAGATGTTACTAATGCTGCCAAAGATATTGCAAGTCCAAGCTCAAGGTATGGTTGATCTTCCAAAGGAACTCTACTTCATGATATAAAGTTTGATAATATCGACCATATTATACACAAAGACTTTAATAATGCAAGCAAAAAATTTTGATTATGCAAAAGTAACACAATTTATCTATATAAGAAGTACAAAGTACATCTTCACCCAAATTATTTTGAGATTTCCCATATTAAAAAATATTTTTTTATTTAAATAGTATCTTTAAGGAGTGTAAACTCTTAAAATACCACATTAATATTCTACACAACTCTTTCGTTAGTTTTAACCAAGATGCATATACTCACCTACATGTTTTTTTCTCAAACAATGTTTTTTTTTTGTATGTGTTGTGTGTATGCTTGATTAGCCTTAGTTAGAGTACTTTAAATGCTCTTGATAAAAAATTGAGAAAATTAAGATTTATTACCTTGGCCACTAATAGGTTAATGAGTCTGTTCTGTATAGGAATAGAAGGTACGAAATGCATTAATTCAACCGAAGATTTTAACCTTGGCTTACTTTTGGGATAGCATTTACATTATAATCATTCTGAAAAATCACATTAGGACTTGTTTTTCAAGTAGATCAACATTATTAGGAAAATATAGTATATATATCAGACACATTAATATATTACGATACCAGCACAAGATATCTGAAATAGTTTGGAAGTATTCAAATAATCAAATCTTGTCAAAGAATTATGCAAAATCCAAGGCTACCTCTCAGTAAGTAAAAGAAAAAAATACTAATATTTGAAGTTCTTCCCAAAAATTAACATTGTGATTGTTAAAAATGGTGAGCCAATATACATATCATTTACATTGTAAAATGAGCTTCATCAATATAAAAAAAAAAGTTGAATCTTAGAAAGGAATGGTAGTTTACAAATGATTATTATCTGAACAAAATGCTTCATTTGAATAAGCAAAATAATCAGTAATTCAGCCTATACCTGTTTTTGTATGTTAAAAACTATTTTATTTTCCCTTCTCAATATCAGTCACATAAATATACACAATTACCTTTCATATTTATCTTTACATATGAGTAATTCTTGTTGCAGGTGTTCCCATTCTCCATTGGGATACTGTTCCGCATGATTAAGAACACTTGTTTCCATTTTTAAAATGTGGTATTCTCGTTCAAGAAGTTGCCTCTTGAGAGATTCAATTTCTTGATGTAAATGCAAACTATAAAAAAAGCATTCCAAATGTTAAACTAGAAAATGAAATACTAATCACAAAATTAAAATCATGCAAAGATTATAAAATTAATATACATTAAATCAACATCAATTTTAATATCGAACATCTAATAACTATAAGCAAAAATTCAAAGAAATTAATTGTGACAAATTCACACATACAATATTTTGCTTCATGTTACTGATCGTTTATTAATGTTATGTTTAGAAGCAACATGAGTTATTGGCATCAGATGAGCTGGCTTCCAACACACCAAACCTCTCCACCACGTCAATGTATCGACTTTTGAGTCCTGATAGATTTAATATGCATTGGATCAACTGCATGAATCAAAACTTGTACCCATGCCTCAACTCAGACATGAGCTTGTGACCATGACAACTCTGCTAACATGGCCATTTGCCTCTTGATATGATATAACAGATTAAGGTAATACTTTAAGATTGCATCTAATATCAAACCCGAAATATTTTTTCAGAGAGACAAAAGCCTCAATATTAATTTCATGTTTTAGCGTCATTAACATAAAGGTAGCAGGATCTTTTATTATACTACTTATTTCTGTATGAATTGAACAAACTTTTTCTACCTGAAGCATATTCCATAACCTATACTTAAATTCAAAATTTACTTTTGATTCTACAAGTTAAAAGTGAAAAATTCCATATTTATATAGAATGTTTCAATTTTTAAAAAACAAAGTATGACAAACAGTTTTATGTACATGACTACTCAAGCTTATTTAAAGACTGGAAGATTTCACCTTGATTTATATCCAAAATTTGTTCATGTTCTTTAAAATTAGATGAAGACAGCCTTAATAGAAATATCAGTTCAGTTGCAAAAGTGATGTAGTAATGTAAGTAAATAATTAATGATTCAACATAAAAGAATTAACAGAACAAGATGAAATTACTAAAATATGACAAATTAAGTTCATATAAACAAGTACCTTTGCTAAATTGAAAAATAAAAAAAAACTTAATAATCAAGCTTTGCTTAGTAATATTGAGAGCTTTTATAAATTCTATTGTATACACTATATAATACTCATTCAATCATGACTTATTCTCATTTCCTATAATAATTTTAAATGTTTACTTTCATTTAGGTTCACCGAATTTCTTTGTCAAAAGGAACATGAAGGCAATTTTTTTTTTACTTTCTGTACGAGTCTTTCAATTTTCATGTTTATATAATATATATACATGAAGGCCTATTTTTTTCAACCTCCGATGGACCACAAAAAAAAAAAAAAAAAAGAGTGCAGAATTAGATGAATTTGTTACCAAAAGTTAAGTACAAATATTATTACTTTTCAAAATAATCATCAAATAAGATTCAGGCATTTGTCATATCAGTGCACAAACTTCCATTCCCCTCTTCCAAGAAATATTCTCTGGTTCTTTAAACTCAACAAGCAAGACACATTTTTGGTCCCCAAAACTCATAGCTATAATTTTTCCTCTATTGAAAGTTGTTTTTAAACTTTCATTCTTGTTTCCCTTTATTGGGAACATTGGTTCACTCATCTTTAAAATGTCTACACCATTTATGCATGACATCCTTACTCATAAAGTTTTTATGTATACCAGGTGTACAAAAGTATTTCAGACAACAGATGGCACACCAATGCAGTTTGTGCTATTAAGATTTGACACTGCGCCATTTTGTTATGTTATCAACAAGTGTCAGATGTGCACAAGTGATAAATCGGAAAAGTGTGTGCATAGTGTTGAATTCAATACATTGAAATTTATATAGAACAGAGAGCATTAATGGACAACATTAATTTTTTGTTTTCAGTTGAAAACTCCAGATGAATCATACCAATTACTTCAAGAAGCTTATGGTGAACATGCTCCATCACAAGACGTGTGAATGATGGTTTCAGCATTTCAAAAGTGGTGACTTCGATGTTGCATACATAGAACTTAGAAAACCTCCAAAAAAATATGAGGATGCAGAATTGCAAGAAGATGTGGACAAAGATGACTTGCATACACAAAGACAATTTGCCAAGCAATTGGATGTTAGTCAATAAGCTGTTTCTGATTGACTAGTGAGTGAGTGAATGTAAAATTTACTGGCACAAGAGCCAGATATGGCTATGCTGTGCCAAACAAGATTTAACTGTGGTCTAGACATGTAGAAATTGAAGAAAAGACAAAAATTGGCTGACAAGAAGAGAAGATCGTTAGAGTAACGTGGGGGTGCGTCACCCGTGTTTACCAAAAACAGTAAACCCCATAGGAAAGAAAAAGATCACTTGATGGTTTCAGCATTTGGGTGCCTCAGGGTCATGAAGCAGTACTTCCCTAAAGAAGGCAAGTCCCTGAGGTATCCCGATATAATCCCCAGGAGCAGGGTGCCCGGCTATACCCTCAGACACTGGGTACCCATTTTAGTCGCCTCTTACAACATGGATGGGCTACATCTGATTGACTACAAGAGATGCAAAAGATTCAAAAGTATGGTAGACAGGTACCATAGAGTTGAAAGACAGGCAAATAGAAAGTACAAAAACACATGTGACATTTTGCTCACTCAGTACAAAAGGAAGTCATTTTTGCACCGTGTAGTGACAGGGGATGAAAAGTAGATTTATTTTGAGAATCCCAAGCACAAAAAATCATGGCTAAACCCAGGCATCCACAGCAACCACAAGACTGAATTAAATCCTGTACGCTGCCACATCGTGGCAAGGGGGAATGTCCCTGGGAGGGAATGGGTGAAGTACATTGAGAGTTATACTCCTGGTAGGGTCACCCTAGGCATGAAGACTATTCCACTATGCCCAGCTTAAGTCTACAGGCATTGGAGCTGAGTCAAACTTCTACCGTTGGTGTTCCAGTCTTTGGACACAGAAGCTGCCTATTTTCCCCATCTATGAATAAACCACCTGAAAATATTCTGAGGGTTCTAAGCATAGTGAGAGCTGCACTAAACACTTTTCAGAAGAGGCTTCATCTGATCACATCCTTACTTGTTTGAGCCTTTCTAGGCAAAACATTATTGAAAATCCTATGTTGGTCTTGAACTTCTACAGGGTGCACAGATCAATGGACTTGAAAATAGCTTTGCTAGTCTCAAGGATGTGCAACAACTTTGGCAGAAAGATGATGCTCTGTGTTTGGTGGAATCAGAGGGACATGGTCTATAATGAGCTGTTAAAAGCTGGGGAATTGGTTAATACTAAATATTACCAACAGTTGACCAATTTGAAATATTCACTCCTTGAAAAAAGGCCAGAATTCTAAAAGAGGAAGTAATTTTTCTTCATGACAATGCTCCATCACAGGCAGTAAAATCAGTTCGTGATACGCTGGAAGCACTCAGTAGGGAAACCCCAAGCGGCTTACCACACACTTGGCTCCTTCTGATTACCACTTGTTTGCATCAATGGGTCATGCACTTGCTGAGCAGCACTTTGGCTCATACGAAGATGTGAAAAAATGGATCAATGAATATTTCGCAGCAAAAGGGGAAGATTTTTACTGGTATGATATTCACAAATTGCCCAAAAGACAGGAAAAATGTATAACAAGTGATGAAGCATACTTTGAATAAAGCATTTTTATCATTCTTCCAAATTTAACGCATTTTTCAGGGGGGAAATCTGCATCTCATACTTGTACACCTGGTACTCGGCTCATTTTCCAGTGAATTTCGACTGCAGAAGAGAGAAATAACAATATGCAACTCACACTTGGCGAGAGTATCAATTGTACCTTCTATGTTTATTGGTTACAGCTCAGCTTAAAATTATGAGATGGTGTTGGTAATAGCAGAGGTTATAGTTAGAGAGATGCATAATCACCCACACTGCATCTCCACCTACAACCATTTGTCTGTTTGTTCCACAGCTTGATTGGAGGTTGAAAAAAAAAAAGACCTTAGTATAAATACATACACATTATTACTTATTGTAATAAAAAAAATAGTTCATAACCATAACAAAAAACATGAAAATAACCATAACTTTAAAAAATTCTATAAGTTTTCCATAAACATATACTATGCAAAAGAGTATCTTATGTTTACAGCTTAATTTAGGACATTCCTAAAGTAAATGCAGAATAAGAAAGAAAATTATACATACGTATCAGCACCGATTAAATGCATATCACCTAGATTTGGCCAGGATCTGTAAACATAAATCATTTAGAATACACTGTACTGTCTCACAATATTATAGCTTTAATATAATTTCATACTTAATATGCTCTAACATGTTTTTTGAATATTTTAAAACTTAAATACTTTTAAACAATTCATCTCTACAATTATAATTATATATTATTAATTCAGATTTAACTTGAAGCTGTTTTGCAGCAAATGAACCATCATCAATATTAGTTGACTGCTAATACTGATTGATATTTTATCTCAATTTCTCTTTTTTCTTTTCAGTTTTGTTTTATTTCTTTTATCAATCCACATCAAATTTGAATTAAGTATCTTGTGCAGGGTAGATATAACTTTTTCTTTACATATTAATTCAGATTTTTTTTTATTTCAGTAATAGTCTTAGGCAAATATAGCCATTGCTTATAATGTAAAATCAGTTAAGCTAAAATCACAACAAAATAAATATAAAATAAAATGATCAATCAGTGTTTGATAATAAATTAAAATACAAGAAATAATTAACTAGTTTATATATAAAAGCTTAAAATTAATTTGTGGATAGTTGTTTGATGTAGATAACTTATCTTATTCGAATACTTTAAGATATCATCACAACACTCAAAATAAACGTTATCAATAGTTTGGATTTAATTTGAAACAGCTGTTTTATCTTCAGTTACTTTCAAAGCTGCGAAAACTCTACAGTAATAGCAGTACTTGATAATAAATTCCACATGATACATTCTCTGAATACTACAATTATACTAGTATATTTCTATAAGTACTGTAATTTTAGATAGAGAAATTGCAGTTTAAAAATAACATCTGCTACATATCGAAAGAGATTTTTCTTCCACTGTCTTAAGCACAAACAAAATGTCTAAATACAATTCACTACGACATTTTACTTTCTTAGAAGGGCTTTGTAGCAATAAAGCAATGCAACAAATTCAAACATGCTTAACTACAGTAGAGTAAGCTCAGTGGAAAGAAACCATAATGCATGTACTTTCAACCAAAATCATTGAAAAAGATAATAAATATAAGGACATTGAAAGAAGTGATTTAGAACAGTGATAAGTGACATTGATGGTCATTTGTTATGCTTAATTAATTCTGACATTGATGGTCATTTGTTATGCTTAATTAATTCTGACATTGATAGATCAGATTTTGAAGATTTTGTATAAATAAATGCTGTTTAATTTAATAATAAAATCTTATTTATCTAATTTATGTATTCATTCTCATAATATAATTTATGATGATAAATTTTACCAAACTCATAACAATAATGTCTGTTAGAAATCAGAAGAGTTCATTTTTAGCAAGTTCAAGGTAAGATATATATTTATATATTACAGTTAATAGTTGTGTTGTAAAATGTCAATGTTGATTTCATCAATATGGAAGGGAATTACTTAATAAATGAATATTAAATGCAGAGTTTCAAAATGCTTTGTAGCAACATTTAGGGAGTGCAGTTCAGCTCATTCGATTAATATTTATTTTTGTAAGTCAATTGTATGTGCGGGGCTAGTGTAATTTATTCATCTGAAATCACAATATAACAATTAATGGTTCATTTTTTTTTATGCAAAAATTATATCATTACTATCATATAAAATGTCAAAAATATTTTATAAATAGACAAAATGGCATTGGACAGTACCTGATACATTGCGAAGCAACAACGTATCAGGTTCTGTCCAAAGAATGCATTGAATAATTTACAATGACATTATTCTTCAAGTATTTTTACTCTGTAAAAAAAATATTTTCAAAATAATCAATGGAATGCTCAGAAATATAATTCATTGATAATAACAATATATATGTTAGTGTTTGGCAGAAACAAAGGATTTAAACATCATGAATTTAAAATTGTCACTTTAAGGAAAATACCTTGCTCTACCAAAAGAAATCTCAAAATATGCAATTAAAAAATAAAAGTTTAAATGAACTTAAATAACCACTAAATGAGAGTAAAATTCTTGACTTTGCACTTATTACATAAGAAATTTAATTTCTTGGGAGAAGGGAGAAACCCTAATAATGTTTAATGTACATGATCTCTTTAATTAGTTTCAAGTAATAGAAAACAGGATCTCATCATAAGATTGAAAAATGTTTTATATTAATCTGCATACGTCATCAGTAACAAGAGAAACAGAATTTAATTTTGATCTTCTTACAATATCAATGGCGCATTTCTTGATGACGAAACATTTTCATCAGTATGCATACCACTGTTCTGTTTCAACCGCTTAGTTTACTGTACAGCATACCAATTATGCTTGCCGAAAAGTGAGCAAAATAATGATTTGCTGCATCATCCAATAAATTGAAAAAATTAGGTCACTGAGAAACCTGTAATTGTTACAGTTACCTATTGCAACTAAAGTAATGTACCAAGAGCATGAAATGACACATGAAAGAGTTAAGACATGGTTAAATAGTTATAAAATAGTGTCATAAATATAAAAAAAAATCAGCTGAATGAAAATTTAATATAAAAAAATAATTTAGAATTCAAATAAGAATATTATATCAGATATTTATGAATAACAAGAATATAGCAAGTAACAAAACTTCTCAACAGGGAAAATTTTAAATTCAAAATAAACTTAAATGAAATTACAAAAAATTGTTTAAAAAATAACACACAAATGGTCTTATAAAAAAAGGAATAAAAAATTAGACAAGATTCGACATGCATTCTCCTATTTTTGGTTATTTGTACCGCCAATTTCAAAACTGGATAGCTGTGGTTTACTTTCGAACACAAAATTGACACAAGTCCTACAATGCATGCATGTACATATTATGCATATAAATACATGTAGTTTTACACAATTTATATTCAACTATCATTTTGCTAATCAATCTCCTGGCTCCAAGTCTTCCCAATAGAACTTTTTTTATCATAACAAATCATACTGTGACTGAAGAACTTATTGACTTATATTAGATTTTTTCAGAAATTTGGAATTTAACCAACAATAAAGACCACAAAAATCTGAAATTGTACTGGACAGTTTTTGCCCCATTTTAGAAAAATATTTCTAACAAAAAGCTATATATAATATATATAAGTTTAAGGAGTACTTTAAAACATTTTCAGTATAGGTAAATCACTTAAGTTGTAAAACAAATCCCTTTATAATAAATTGATACAATTCAAATTAATATTTTAAAAGTTGTATATTAAATTACAAGAACAAAAACTGATACACTTTAAGGTAAAATTTGAAACATTCTTAATAATAATTATTTTTAATTTTTTTCTCTTCTGAACCACATTCATTGAAAAATTACATATTGTAACAAAAACAGTATTTCCACAAGAAATTACTACCATCCATTGCTAATTGCCTCCCTTTCATTATGTCTCAACTAGTAATGTGAACCAATTCTAAACAACAATCATATGCTTTGCAGAATCACATGTTATCTTTTAAAAAATACCCAAGCTATTTAGAAAGAAAAAAATATGTTTAAATTTTTATTTTAAAATTATTATAAAAATTAATTTAAACTAAAATTTATTATGTATTACAAATATATGAAATATTTTCGTAACATTTCATTATTTACATTGACATTAAAATTCTAATTCCTGCAATAAGCAATGTTGATGCTAATGTTATTAAAATAAAATTGTATATTAAGTATAAAGCAATATCACAACATTGTGTTTTAGATAGCAGAAACCATTACATATTTCAATTCAAAAATTGTAAAGTACTTACCTAACAGAAGTCAAACACTTTTTACACACACAGCCACATTCCTTCAAAAGAAAGAAAATTATTTAAAACAATGTAAATTGTATACAAATATATAAACACAAACTATATGATTAATACAAAATAATCTGTATGACTTACTGGACAGGTGAGTTTTTCAGTCATTTTGAACAGCAATGTTACCTAAAAATTAATTCAATTAATAATTAGCGGAAACTAATATAACTTAATTACGAAACAACAAAATCATTTTGAAAAAATTTCCAACCAGCCAGTGTTATAAGCAAATACCAAAATATTTATTGTTTTACATGTATACTGAAGAAAACATTCAAAACGATGTTCAGAATTCATCAACTTTCAGTTTGTTTCCAATAGATTGTTTTTGTTATATATTAATGATGAAAAAACAAAACTTAAAATAATGTTTAAAACATATTAACTTTCACTTCGTTTCTGAGAAATATAAAGGAGACGTAACTTTAAGTAGTAAAACCTCCAAGAACATACGTAAAATTTTATTGCAATATGTTAAAAACCAACTGGATTAATTACTTACCGTTTAATTTCGTCTGACAGTTCCCTTGTTTCTCTTATAATTAATTATAGTTTTAAGCTCATCTTTACTTGCGATTTTGACGTGAGTACTTTAGCACCTCAAAACAATCGGAACAAATAGTCTGCAAAGAGAAAAAATTCCACAATATCCGAAAAGCACTAAAACTTTTATTTAAATCCAATTTTACACGTAATCATAAATCTTCAACTTGTGTACTGGTAACATACATCCGTCAGCAAAGCACTTTCGGACATCCAAAATTAAAGAAAAGCTATTTGCTCTGCTGCCGAATGTCTTAAGGTCAATACAGATATAAACAAATCAAATAAAGCACCAGAAGGCCTTGTAAAAATTGATGACGCACGAAGAAAAATGCCTTATGTGATGAAAGAAAGGCTTTTAAATGATAAAAAAGAAACCTACAGAAACTCCACAAATTTCTTTTGCAATGCTATGTACAAATAATTTCCTGAATTTTATTTATACTGTTATTTGTATTTTCACAGAACTAAAAATCTGGCATCAGCTTTTGAACAATCGTTTCTGGTATTTTGAAATGTAAAATGTGTTTTGTTTTCGTTATTAGCTGAGAAAACTTGCATCCCTCTTGTAATTTGCATGTTTTGCTTTAAAACATTTTCATGTGTTTTTATTGTTGTCGTGATATCATTTTATTATGAAGAGCTTAGTAGACTACGCAATTGGAAATCTTCAGATCGAGGTTGTGTATTTTAATGCAGTTCATTTAACCTCATGAAATTTAGTTTCAAGTGTTCGTATGAGACAAATGTTGTAGAACAGTAATTTTTGAAAAAAAACTACACACTTTTTGCTACAAAATTCGCTTTATTTCATGAATCAGAACTAAATTATTTTAAGTTTTGAAAATCTTTAAAGCACTCTTATTTTATCTATACATTTTAAAATTCGTCTTGACTCAAAAATTGCCGTAAAACTCCATTTTTGAAAATATGAAACATGATTGTGTTTATTAAACTGCATTCCAAACAATATTTCTTTTCCAGAAACTTTTTTTTTTAATTTCAATTTTTGATTTCAAAGATTTTCAAGTTCATTTCTATTATTTTATACCGTTTGTATTTGAAGAATGATCTCATCATCAGTTTTATTTGTCTCAGCATATATTTTGTCCCATCACATAGTTGACAGTTATCAACCCAAAATTTTTTGATGTACTAAATTTTTTTTCTTTAATTGAAGGTAAAAAAATTCACATCAAAATATATTTAAAGAATATTTTTGAATATATCAAAATTTATTTAAAAACAATATCTTCTGAAAAATTAAAAGTTGCTCTTAAAGCCTAGTGGTTGTGATCTCGTGGCCATGTGTTGTATTCATTGAGTTACGGGTTCTAGTCATAATGCCATCATAAAGATTGTGTGTAAACATGCAAACTATATTAAACTGGATTAAATTTAATCAACCATTCACTAAATTTTTCAATCATTTTCCCTTTTCTACCGAATTAACCTACTTTTCACTTCTCTTTTTTTTTTAAATACATATTTGAATATTACTTTTCTTTGAATAGCTGAAGTTTATTGTTAATATGTTTCCATTTGTACAAAGTTATATCAAAAACATATTTTTTTTTTGTTCTTTGTATTTAAAATTTGAATTGCATAATTTTTTATTTCAATAGTACTCAGCATATGAGTGACAAATGCAGTATTTTCTGTAAATTTACGGATTTTAAAATTTAGTATCAAAATTCAACACAGTTAAATATGTCATACATCAAAAAATTTCATAGTAAATGAAATGGTGTGTGTGTAAAAGATTCTCAATTTTAAACTATTAAGAATTGGATCAATATTATGTGACTGCTGTTGCTTGGTAGTCATGGTCTAGTACATGATTTTTGTTGAATCAAGTTTCTAGTACTGATACCTTTACAAAGACCTGCTGTGTAGCAGAGCTAATGCATGCTATCTATGTTAAGACTCTAAGTCCTTTTGTGGTGAGATGTGGAAATTTAGAGTAGGGTTAGTAGTGCCAGCCATACATTGTGACCTCGTTACTTGACCAAGGCTCAAAATTACAAGATCTGTCACCAATATGCCCTTGCGTTCCTTCTAAGTGTTATGTTAGTAATAAATCAATATTATTAAATTGAAATTTAATCAATGTAAACTCATATTGTTAAAATAATATATTTTCATAATTCTGGTATGTATCATTCAGTGAAAAAATACTTTTTTAAAATTATATTCAGTTTATAGATTTTTTTTTCCTGAAATCAATTATTTACTGTAACTTTTTGTGAAAGTAAATGGATATCAATTAGTTTTTTACCAAAAATGAATTAGATTATGGAAATTTCAGTGTACTTGTTTGAGACTAATACATGTTAATTTATATGTATGTGTGTTAGTGTTATATTCACTTGAGAAGAGTCATTTAAAGTATTTTCTCCTTTTTTTAAAAAAAAATAGAACATACAACTCTTGCCATTGGTGTTTTATCTGGACGGGAAAATTTTGAGTTGAGAAAAGCAGTAAGATCAACATGGCTGAGAAAGAATTCATCAAAAAGTCGTGTGAAAACATGGTTTGTCCTTGGAAATAGCTCATGTGAAATACCACCTGAATATAGGCTGGATCTATATAGCTGTGAAAAATGGAGTATAAATATTTCTGGTGTGCATTTTTTTTTATCTTGAATTTTTATTAATAGTTGGTATTACAAATTAAAAATAAATGATAGAGGATCATTTTTTTATGTACACAAAAAGTGTATTCTCTTAAATACGTCATATTCTTAACTGCCACATTTTTTGTTAATGTTCAGATATTTTAAATAGAGTTTTAATCTTTTGTTCTGTTTGTAAGGTTAAAGATAAGAATTTAATAAAAAAATATTACTATCATTAAGTAATAAGAAATATAAATAGAGCATTTTTTTTTAATTGTAAAGAATAAAAGGTACTATATGTCTGATGGAAATTTATAATCGGGAATATGAAAATTATATATTTGTACATTTGTATTGATCTCTGTATATCTTTTAGTATTTATTTTAATGTAAAGGAGAGAGTGTGTAAAAGCATTATATGTCTTATTAATTTTATGACATGCAGTTAAACTGTACAAAAGTCTATTTTACCTGTCAATTTGAATGAAATAAATGAACTAGATCTTGTTTTCCCATTAATGTTAAAGGTTAAACTGTTGAAAATTGTGTTTGGTTTAAAAAAATATATATGTTGAGTCATTCGATTGGAGTAAAAAGAAGATCCTTATTCAGCCTACACCTTGATGACAGAAAACAAAGGCACCAAAATACACAATAGATGTGCTGAATTGGCAACCATTCTAATGCAATCAAATTAGGACCTATTTAAATGCAACCCTTCTTTTAGTGTGATTTGTTTTTGCTCTGTTTTGCATTCTGTTCTCACGTCATGAACTAAAAATAAGTTACTGAATCATTCTGGTAATTAATCTGTAAATCATTCATGCAATTTATTAGAATTGATGATATTAAATGAAATAATTACAGAAATAAAATATGGGGGTCATTCAATAAGTCTGTAGAAAATCTAAGAAATGATACTCATACATCGAAAATTGTTTGTTTTTAGTTAGATCCATGACTCATTAGAGGACTATCTAAGGATTTCAGTTACTCATATTCGTGATCATGATGTCTTTTATGCCACAAAAATTCTTTGTTATAACTTTTCCAGCTGATCAACCTCATCTTCTTTGGAGCAGATTCACTGGAAGCAAACTATTGTTTTTATTCTTGCTTGGTTTTTGATATAAAAGGATAAATCCAGGTCTCATCAACAGTGACAACTCATTGTAAAATGACATCAACAACTCAATGCGGCCACAGTCAAATTTTGATTTGGCAGCAAATGACTGTCAAATGAAAACTAACTTACAAATCAATGTCAAATTTGCTTTGACTCCACTTAACAAATGGCATCACCCAATATTAATGACAATTTACCTTAATGATGTTATTTGCCTTCAAATATAAGTACTTTTTTAACCACTCTCATAGATAATAATACTTAGAAGTATAGGAAAATGTATAAAATGCATTTGTCCTGTTTTGCTAAACCAGAAAAATGTCACTAAGCAACATGATACTCAAAGATTTTATGGTAGTTTAAATCCTTTTACATATAAAACTAAAAATATTAAAGGATTAAAATTTTTAGTACAATTTTCTTAAAGGCTTGGCTGGAATTGCGCTAATTTTTGTTTGGTCAATAGTATTTTACATGTACCGAAATGTTCCTATCACATTACATTATTCCTAACCAATATTGTATTTGATTTTGATGTTCATTCTTTTTTTCCCAATTAAATATATTTGATGCTTAATTTTTTTTTAGAGTTTTGTTTTCACCTTGTTACTTTTATAGCAATTAGTGCATTGGATTTGATTTAACCTTTAAACATCGGCGGTACATATGCTGTACCAAAAATTTATTTTTCTCTCGCTTCGGCTCCGGTACAACTGCTGTACCGAGCTATGTAGAGACAGTTCTTTCCCCCTTTTTTTTCCAGCACACCCTTTTACAACTTTCCCTAGCCCTTTTTACGACTTTGCATCTATTGTCCGTAATTGGGTGGGGACATTTTTCGCCAACGTTATCAGTTGTGAGCGAATTCCTTATCATTGGCGACCTTTAAGAACAACCGAATTCGAAAAAATGTCTTTACGCTGTCTATGATCGATATAATTTTCTATTCTCTTGTTTTTCTTCAAATTTTTAGAATGAATCTAAAATTTCACGCAGAAATAGAGATTGAGAATTTAGATGAAGAAAATTTTGTTGATAGACACCCAAAAATATCTGATGGTGACTTTGCAAATTTACCATCAGAGAATGGAGGAAAGAAAAATTAACCACTTCCAAGCAAAAGTTGAGGCAGATTACCACAAGCACATGGGATATGTTGATTTAGGAGACCGCAGTGCATCCACCTACACTTTTGCTAGACGAACAAGGAAATTGACAAAAAAATTATTCTTTAGCCTTATCGATATTGTTGTGTTTCTGATATTTAACTCGTGCTAAACTAAGTTTAAAAGACTTTAGAATGAATTTCTCATTGGCTAATTGACGAAAAGAAAAGAAGAAAGTACGCATATTGTGCAAAAAAGAATATAGGAAAAAGAACAACTATTATCTGTAAGGCATGCAATTTGGCTCTTTGTATTGACCAGAACTGTTTCGAAGAATAACACATAATTTATTTAAAAATCTCTTAACATATAAACCAATGAAAAACCAAAAAACTAGAATAAAAAATATTAAAACTGATACATTTTTAATAAATAGAGAGGAAAAAATAAACAAAAAAAGCTTTTTTAAGAGCCAAAAATTTTAAAAAGTAGAATTAACTTCACATTTTTAAAACAGACATTTCAAAAGCATTGTTACAAGAACTTTTCAATTTAAGATATAAGTTTCATTTAAAAACAAAAAAATTAAAAAAAAAAACAAATGAATACTTTTTTTTTCTGTAAAATTAAAGTTTCATAGAAATATTTGATATAAAAAAAGTAATTGTATTTTCATTGGAATGCATGAATTAACTGAAGGTTTTGTCTTAATTTGACGTACTTAAGATTTACTCAGCAGCTTTGAAATGTGTACATTTAAGTTAAAAATTATTTTTTAAATATCTCTTATGATAATATTTAATCACAAAATGGCCATGGTAGCTGACGAGTGAGATTGCAAACTCGTAGCCGGGATTAAGTTGTGAATTCAAATCCAGTTCCATTGGAAACCGGCTATTAAGAATTTTTACATTCTAAGTCCTCATGTTCATGTGGTGTGGAAGTTTGGTGATTGGATGCTGTCCTCATTGATTGACCGTCGTTCAGATTTATAAAGTCATCACCAGTAACCTTCCTATTGTTTCAAAATGCGATGTTATTAAAATGTCAAATCATAATATTTGGAGTACATTGATTTTTTTTTTTTGCATTAAAAGGGGATTAATTTAAAAATTAAAATGTTTAGTAATAATGTTCAACATATTGTTCTTACATTTTTCCTTCTTTTACATATTTCGTTGAATAATTTTGAAAACATAAGGCATTATTTTTTTTTACATGGGTTCAATGTTGCAGTTTAATCGGTAAGTTGCAATAATAAGACCACAGATAAAGTCTGCACATTAAACCATTCGATTACACTCCTATATATATATATATATATGAGCAAGCATTGAATAAATTATTACGAGTTTATGATTGAACTAACGCATGCTCAAAGTGCATAGTCATCAGTCATGAGATTATAGAAGCTATTAATTATTGTTTTAACATACTTGCTTCTAGAAAATATCTTAGTAATATGGTATAGCTTTCACTTTCTTTCTTATTTGTTTTATTTGAAAATGTTAATTTACGCAATAGACGACTCTAAGTTATGATAAATATACATTTAAAAGTTTGTATATCACTCAATTAAAAATGGAAACTAGGAATTCAGAAAAAAATTATTATGATATGATATGGCGCCAAATATTAGGATCTTTCTTTCTCTTCAATGATTACTGACAAAAAAATCAGCAACCCTTACTATCTCCCCTTTGTAACTAGAAAACTAACTGTACCACACGTGTTGAACTCGAACATCCCAGTGGGGGAAAGAAAAATTTTTCTCAATCCTAAAAGCGCCGAGTGGAACGGATATTTTGACAGAATCAGCCGAGTTCTAAAGGTTAAAAGCATATAATCATGACAAAAATTAAGTTCTCACATTGTACATTCTTAATCAGTTAAAGTGTAGTAATTATTTCTGAGTATTAGTTACAGTTTATTGATTGATCTATCTTATTTTTAACTATTGATAATATTAACAGTTTATGTGTAAATTTATAGCCAATGGAAAAAATTTATAATTTTAGTTTTTAGCCATAGATAATAATTCATGAGATTTCTATTTTTAAATATTTGCAAATAAATTGTTAATTCCTTAAAGGGATCTTATCTCTATTACTTTTATAATTTTAAAAAAAATTCACTGAGTATTGAACTGTTGTGTTTTTCTATTGAAAATATGAATCCACTAACATGTACAACAGGTTTATTTAATATATGTAAATAATTGTAATGATATGTTGAAAAAATTCTTTTTAATAACTCTGCAGTTAAGTGTAGTTGTTTAGTAGCTTCTAGTTGTCTGGGGTTTTTTTTTTTCTTTTGCCTTATTCAGGGATCCATATATATATATATATAATGTAATGCAGCATATTTTTGAGACTTTATATACTTAATTTTAAGTCATGATCAGATTATGAGAAGGACATCTGAGTTAGTTGATTCTACTTTTAATGCTACCTGTCACCAAAATAAGATTTTTAAATGTTTGCATGATTACATTAGCCTCATCTAAATAACTCTGCTGTCTTTATAAGAGATTGAAAGAGAGACAACAAAACACATAAGTTTCTTAATGATGCATATCAAAAATATGTTGCTGTAAAAATTGTTTTAACATTTAAAAATTTTCTTATTACTGATTTAAGTTGCTCATTTTATATAAAGTAGTATCATGTTTTTTAAATTATTAGCTTGATAATCGGATCCCTCAATTTTATTTCGGGGTTTAATGTGATGAACTGAAATGTTAGCAAAATTCATTTATATTTGATTTTCAAAAAATTCCTTAAAGATATTGTTTCGTCAAAATTGCATTCTTATTTTTACAATAGTCATGTAGTTTTTGACACTTACCTTATTTTTTATATTTATGATAAAAATATTTTTTTAAAATTAATGATAAAAAAAATTTTGAAAAATTATAATAAAAATTTATTTTTGTAAACACTTAAAATTTTGTAAATATGTGAAATAATGTAGATTTCATGTTTCAGATCTTCAAGAAAAGTTTTATACTGCTTATCAAGTAAAAAATACAAGCTATCTTATAAATTCAGAAAAACTCTTTTATCAAGGTTTCACATTTCAGGTATGATATAAATTAAATACTTAATACTATAGAAATTTCCTTAAATTTAAAAAATATTAAACAGAATATTCATGCATTTAATTTTCATGCAACAAATATCTTCTGGAGATATACATTTTCAGAAAATATTTGTTGCACAGAAATATCAAAAATTTCCTAAATTCATTTTGACAGAAGATATATTTCTCAACATAATATTAAAATTTTAATTACTTATTTATAGTATTAAAATTGTTATCATAAAATATTTTTCACACATGTATGCATGACCTGGTTTCCAAAAGTTAAAGTATAACCAGTCTTTCATGTGTAATATTAAATCAAATGAACATGAAATTTGGAAGCATTGTGCTTTAAACAGTCATTTATTGAATTTTACATAATTTGACATTAAACATGATTTGCAAATAAAAAATTACATTTTTTTTGCAACAGTGTTTGTTTGTGGTGAATGCACAATAAAAAGTCAACAAAGAAGCATAAGTGATTTTGAGAAGAAAGTTTATTTTGCATACTTCTAATTGAAACTTGGGGATCAAGACAAAGCCTGTACTCTTTATAAGGTTAGCTGAAGATACGAGGAAGATCTTCTTTTGTGATTTAAGGACATAAAAAATTCATTTCATTTTGCATTCCTATTATAATGTGCGAAAAGAGAAACCACACTACTGATTGCCATTTCTGTTTGATAGATGTAAAAAAAATTAATAGAAAAGTAATAAAATATCATACCCTACCTTGACTCTGTCCAGTGTCTCATAGCTCTAAAATACCAGTTCTGTAGCTGTTTTCCAGATTGGATGATATCCTGAGTGAATCAGAGAATGGAGACACATTACCTCCCAAGGATGAATCTAGGTCATATTTTTCTGTTGATAATAGACCTCAACTTTTTTTCAGAGCCAAACTCGGTGATTATCAGTTATATATTTAGGCCTTTCCAAAGATGTTACCAAATTTGCTAGGATTGTTTCTATAAACCAAAATCCTGCTATCTCTTGGGACCCTATTTTCATGTCACAGGCATCAAGAGAAAGAATATACTCAGTTTTTCTCCAAAGAGGGAAATCTGGTTTTTATAGTGATGCTCCTGAAGCTCTTTAAAGTAGAATATGGTCCGAGTAGTGTCTATTCATTGATTCATCCAAAACTAGTATCAAAGCAGTCTTGCTGCATAATAAAAATATATTTGCAGCTTTTTCTGTGGGACACTCAGTGCATATGAAAAAAAAACTATATTGATCTTGCTATGATTCTGTAGAAAATTAAATATTAAGAGCATCAATGGATGGTCTGTAGAGACTTCAGAATACTAATCATGTTATTGTGCCTCCTAGGCAGGTTACACAATATATCTCTGCTTTCTATGCATGCAGGACAGTAGAGCCAAAGCTGTAGACAAAAATTGATTGGCCACACCAAGATTACTTTAATCCTCAACCCTAAAAAGGTCAACAAAAGGACCTTGATACCACCAGAAAAGTGCCATGTAGCCAGGGCTGATGCACGTTAAATCTGTCGAGGACCAAAGTCCTCCCTGTTGGTGGGGTGGGGTGTGGAAGTTAGGAGAAGGGGTGCCATCTCAGGTGTCGTCGTTGTCACTTGACCAAGGCTCAAAATTATGAGGTCTGTCACTAATAGCCTTCGTGTTGCTTCTACTGCGAGGTTAATATAAACTAAACAAAACCACCAGAAAAATTTCATAACTACCTCTTCATATTAAATTGAAGTTCATGAAGCAATTTGTTAGATCACTGTCAAAAGATGAGGAATATATCAGATATCTGTTCCAAATTCCCAAAACCATCTGAAGTCAAATTGAAAACGCGAGTTTTTACTGACCCTGACATACAAAAAGTTTTATCTGATCCTCTCTTTTTGTAAACTACAGGAGGAAAGGAAAAAGCAGCATGAGCCTCTTTCATGAATGTAGTGCACAAGTTTTTAGTTAATACTTAAGACCCTGACTAAAACCCATTGAGTGACACATGCTGGCTTTGTATAAAGCTGAAGGATGCAAGATAAGCATAGTAGTTCATTTCCTACACTTCCATACTGACTATTTTCTTGAAATCTTGGGAGCCTACAGTGAAGAACAGGGTGTGAAGATTTCACTGGGATATCCATAATATTGAGAGATGCTGTTAAGGAAAATATGATGTTAATATGCTTGTTGATTACTGTTGGATGCTCAAACGAGAAACCAAAGTTGGAAAGTAAAATTGAGTTGGGAGAAGCATCGAAAAGAAAAAATTTCATTCGAAAAAGAGTGAACATAAAATTGTGAATACATATCACAATTTTTTATTTATTATAAGAATCAGTATGTTTATATCACTGTAAATAAAATGGTGTTTTTCAATTACTGAACTTTTTTTTATGCAAATCTCTCTTATTTTGCAAAAAAACTGTACATGATAGTGTAAATGGAGTTCATTTCTTGATTCAGCACACATAAAAACTTAATTGAACACAAATATGCTATGTTAAATAATTATTTTTTTTTTGTGCAAACCTGTGTTATGTGTCTGCCCCTGCTTGTAATATATAGGTTGCATTGAACTATCAACACTATTAAATTGTCAGCCACATTAATGGAAGCAATTTCCATACATGGAGCAACCCTTGTTCCAGTTCAGACAGCATTCTGAGAGAAGAGCTACAAGTATTAGAATTCAGTCTGCCAAGGTTATCCTATTGGTCAGACCTTATTGTCCATTAGGATGAATTTATTATCAGTAGCACTGAAATAAGGGGTGACATATGGGGCAAGGATCACATCCCAATATTTCACAGCAGTTAGAAATTTCTCCATGGAACATATGCAGGGTTAACCACTTGGAGAGATTCCACTGCACATCCTCTGTAGCTATATATTTCAATAATGTTAAATTGGTAGAATTTTTAATACTTTGTTCTCTACATATATTAACTCATGATCTGAATCATTCTCCAAAGTAAATCAGAATTGCTCCTGTGAATAGTATGAAAGCCAGGTAACATACTCTCTTGTACAATGTAAATGAATATTTCTTTGTCTTAAATAAAAAAAAAAAGGCTGGCATGAAGTATTGTTTTGTACAGATGAAGATGTCTACACACTGTAATAGCAGATATTGTCATCTGTAGTGTAACAATCCAAAACACAGTTGTGTTTCCCCTCATTTGGGTTGAAAAAGCTAGATGGAGATGTTCTGCAGGGGTTGTAATCCATGGATGGCCTTGAATGGATCTGGATACAGAATTTATGGATTCAAATGAGTTCTAAAACCTTTTGTACTATTCTACGAGAGACGTTTAGACATCCAACAGCATCAGTTTGTAATAGCTTCTTTTATTTCTATTTGAGTGCCCACATCATAATGAATTAAGTGAACAATGTATCTTATTACTAACAATTGAAGGACAACAAGCATAAAGAATATTCCACACAGATATCAAAAGTGGGATATTCTCAGCTTTCTCTTATTGTTATGTAGGTATCAATTTCTTTAGAAAATTTATGTGTATAATTATTTTTTTAATAGTCAGTTGAAATTCATTGTACTTTTAAACTTTTAGATGCCAGTATATATATATATGTGTGTGTGTGTGCAAATTAATTGGGACAAAGTAAAAAAAAAAAAAAATTTAAAAAAAAACAATGCTTATTTATTCTATACATTTATGTTACATTTTCTAGTATGATGAATGTCCTCTCTTAGCAGAAATTACCTCTTGCAGGCATTTTGGCATTGACTCTACTAGATTAGTACACATGCTCTTGAGTTCATCATCATGAAAACATGCTTGAATTACACTGTTTATTTCGCGTCCTTTTGTTGTACAATCCATCTTACCTAAACATCTCTTCACAATATTCCACAAGTTCTCAGTGGGATTTAGGTCTGGTGAATTTCCAGGCCAATTAAGCACTTTAATTTGATTTTCCAGCATAAAAGTCATGTTGAAATGTTCTGTTAAAGGTTTTCATGATTGAAACAATCTTATGCAGCAATGTTTCGATGTATTTAGTCAAATTCATCATGCCTTGAACAGGAATTAAGCTTCCAGTGCCATTTGTTGTGAAAAGACCCCTAAACATTTACAGTCTGTTGGATATGGTCCTGTCTCAAAGGTTCACAATATCTTCGTCCCTGAAGATCTGAAATGTATTCCTGCACAAATGGTTTCATCATTGAAAACTGCTTTCTTCCATTCATCAGCAGTCCATGATTTGTACTTTTTTGCCCATGCTAAATGTTTTTTCTTCATGTTAGGAGTTAAAAATTGTTCTTTCATTGATCTCCTTGTCCTATGGTCAGCGTCCAGAAGCCTGTGCCATACAGTTGAGCTACTCACATCAAAACCCAATGCCAATAAATCCCTTTGAAAGCCTGAGCTTGTTTTCCTTGGATTATCATTTTCCTTTTATTTCTTATAAAAAATTTATCAGTTTTTGCAGCAGTTTTCTGCTTGCTCATCTTCCTTTCTTTTTTGAAGAGGGTGATCCGCATTCTTTGAAGGAAGCTAGGATTCTTGAAACACTTGATTTGCCTCCACAAACTGCAGAAGCCATTTCTCTGTTATAGAAGTGTGATTTTAAAAATTATAATTTTAGCACACTTCCTTGGAATTATATCCATTTTTTAACACATGAAAGAAAGAGAGTTGAAAGCACTAACAACTAACTGCTTCTCTCAAAAGCTTCCAATTGAAGAACACAGTTAAGTACTTCTACTCTAAAACCAATTAGGTCAATCAGTCACACCCGGTTGATCAGCCAGATAAATCTGGTTTGAGGTGGTTCACACTCAGTCTAAACCAATAAAATCAGTTTGAAGTGGTTTCAGACACATCTACAAAAAAAAATTGTCCCAATTAATTTGAACAGTATATATATTTTTTGTGTCAAGTATATATATTCAAAGTATTTTATACATATGAAAACATTTGCAGCATCACATTACATTTTTAATTAACGTTTATTTTTGAATATTTTATATGAAAATATAAATGAACATATTTGTAATTATGTTTTTTTTAACTTTTCCTAAATGTTTTTTAATGCACTCATTTTAATTCTTTTTTTTAATCTGTAATAGGTGAACTATCCTGTTGTTATTACAAAATTAGGAATATTGTCTTCTCTCTTGTTACAAAATTCTGATATTAAAGTGGCTGTAATGGATGTACAAAGTAAGGTAAGCATTTTTAGAAAGCTATTGAATTTTCTGCAGTATTGCAATTTATTTTAATACATGTATAGTTTCACATATGCCTGCATTGAATTCATAGAACTGAAAAATAAAGTACTTTTTCTTTAAGTAATTATACAGGGTGTTTCGAAACTCATGAGCAAAAATGTAAGCGGTGTTAGAAAACATCTAAACAAGCAATTTTCACCATACAATTTATAGGTAGAGGGCAAGCAATGAACAGCTCGACAGCACTGTAATGAAAATCATAAAGCACGATTTTTCTGTCACTGTCATTTCTACTGTGGATTTTAGGAGGCATGGCCTTTTCCTGATTACTATACCTTGCCATATCTCCTGAAATCCCTGGTAGAAATGATTATGTGTAATAAAAACTAATGCTTTCCATTATAGCACCATCTAGCAGTTCATTGCTTGCTCTTCGCTTATGCATTGTATGGTGAAAATTGCTTGTTTAGATGTTTTCTATCGCACCTTAAATTTTTGTCCATGAGTTTTGAAACACCTTGTATGCTTTTAAGCATATATGTTCTCTTCAGGTCATTATATTCTTTTTTTTTTTTTTTTTTTTTTTCATTATATCTATTATCATAACTTCTTGAAAGTTCAGGATGCTTTTGGTAAAAAAAATCTATTCAGTTGGAAACATTTCTTCAAAATAACATTGTGATTTGTGTAAGATGATGTACACACATGCATAAATGTATGTCTAAGAAATAAAAGGAATATTTATAAAATAAAAATAGAAAATTAATTCTTTGATGCAAATTGCAAGAAATGGCCAGCGTTTATCTAAATATGAGAATTAAGTTACAATATCTGTGTAATTAATCAAACTCTATCACAAAAAATACATTTAAGGATTAAAAAAATTATTCATTAAAAAGAATTATTTTATTTCTTAGAAATTAGAAATACCTTCAATTTAACATATGAAAATCATTAAATTTTTGTGGTCATTGAATGAATAGCTAGAGCTCCTAAGCTTGTGACACCCGGCCGACCCTGGCCTCATCTTGAGCCATCACTAGATTCTATTATTAAACACTACGACACAAATAATTACAGAATCACCAAAACAACTTTCAACAATTTATTAGCATATATTTACTATGACACAAATGGCTATGCTCTCCAGGGTGAACTTTCTAATACCTTAGTTCAACCCACCAATAGTAATCTAACAGACTCTTACCACTAATCTTTCCTCGACTGCAACTCAGACTCTGGAGCAACTGTTGAAAACACTAGGAAATATCCTTTTAACAGCAATCTTTACTTGAGCCCTCTATTTCTTCCTTCCTCTTGTCTATCACTTCAGCTTCACCTCACCTACAGCCTCTCTTTCAGATACCCTTGCTACTTTCTGTCGGAGTTTATATATTTCCAAACTTAACCACTTCACTTCATTCCTAACTGCTTTACATAATAACTTTACGTATCACGTTTCATTTTTGGTTGGGCAAAGGTTGTTTAGTGAAAGCAATCAATCTCAATTGAAAGTCCTCAAGGTTAATGAAGAGAAACAGCGAATAGCCCAATGTCACAAGCTGAACAGCTAAGTATCAAGGTGGAATTCAAAAAAAGGAGAAATTTTTAACTCTTGAACATGATTTCCATTTCAATACAAATTCCACCCCAAAATTCCATTTACTCACTTTCAGTATAATGATGCATTGCATATGCATGCTCTGAAAAAACACATCACTGTTTCAGAGAAAACTTGCAGTTGTATGAAAGGAAGGAAGGGTTTAATATCAGTGTTTTGATCAGAATGCTACTGCTATTTAACAATGTTGGCCGGAATGGTTGAATTTTGTAATAACTTGAATAAAATGTCAAAAAGGCAGCATTTGTCTTAGAAATCGCAGAGTTATCATCAAAACTGCTTTCATAGTACTTGATTTGTTATTAAAAGGAATCCAGCATATAACCAGAGAACCAATGATTATATGGTGCATCTGGAACAGATCAATCTCCTCTGATTGATTTACTTACTTGTGTTGAATGATGTTACACAAGGACTCATGATGGTGCTCGAGCAGACAAAAATGAGAATATGCTTGTAATAGCAGTGTAGTTGGTTTCTTGGAGAACTTAGCATTCCAAACTATGTACAGAAAAATTTTGGCTGTTATGCATATAAGTTAATATGTGATAATTTTTTACTATCCTGTTAAGGAAATATCAAACTACCACCAAAATACTAAAACTGCAATTGTTGACTTAGATAAGTTTCTGAGTTCATGGGACAAGTATGGACCTGTACTTGCCAACAAGTATGTTTGTAGTGTATAAGCTTGTTTATGATGGAATCACACTGATTGGAGTAAAATTGTAGTGTATTGCAATAATTTCTAATTATTTTCATTGTACACATCAATAACTTTTCTAGATAGTTTGATTGACAGATCTTTCCCCAATAGAGCATGTTTAGTGCCCACATACATCCTAGAATCTTGACAATTGGTCAGAATTTAGTACTAAATCCCACAGAAGGTAGTGGGAGGCTTCTGTATGAATAAATAGCAAGTTGGGTGATAGCTGTTTAGACTAGAGGTAGGCTGTTGCCTTAATAGTTCGTTTGCTGTATGTAATTGTATATCATGAATAATACTGTTTATACATCACATCTATGAATTTTAATCCCTTTTCAATTATTATTTACTTTCCTTTTGAGTGCATTAGATGATTGCACTCAAAGATGATTGCTCTTGTAACCTGAAATTTGTTGATGAATATTTTATATTAAAACTCAAAATATTTTGAACTTTCACCAGATTTGGGCAATGCTGTAACTTTTTATATTATGTATTAAAAAATATTTTTCCTCTTTTAGTAAATTAGATTTAAATTTATTAAAATAAATTTATCTTTATTTATAAGCACAATTTCAATCCATAAGTACTTTGTGTTTTTGAAAATTGTTGAATATTTATTATTTTTTAATATAAGTAATATGTAATAACAATGGAAATACCTTGTCTTTTACAATATCATACGGCAAAGGTTATTGGGCTATATGAACTTTTATTTTAATATTATCTTGTATGGCAACAATAAAACATAAGTATCTTTTGTTCCAAAAATTATTCTTGTGTAATTCAAATATTCTAATTATAGGAAATAATTGTTCAGGCCTTGATTTCATCGAATAAGACTAATAATGTCCATGGCTATGTGTATGCAAATGTAGATACTATTATGCTACTACCTAAGGTAAATCAGCATTTTTTGAACTGATTTAAAATTATGTACAACTCCTTAATTCCTCATTTCTTCACCACCATAACATAAAGTAAACTTGATGTGACAATTTAATTAATTTTTTAAAAGAAGCAAATTCTCAACAGAAATGATTTTGATTTGCATTTAACATTGATTTTATTACTTTCTTCATAAGTCTTTAGTTTTTATTGATTGAATTAAGAATATGTGTTGAATAATAGTAAAAACTACAGTTTCAATTAAGATAATATTATAAGAAATAGAGCACATTTATTAGAAAGCTGTCACTATTAGAAAGAAAGTAATTTTTTTTTTAAAATCTAAGATATTTAATACTTTGTAACATAAAAAAATTCTTTCCAAAATTATTTTATACATTAAATTATACAAAAATAAATGTTTTTTTTTAAAAAAAAAATTTAGAATTATGAAGGATTGATTCTTGTAGAGGGTTATTTGAAAGAAACTGCAAGCTCAAACACAGTTTGGAATAATGGTGGAGGTGTTATTACTTTCAAAAGAGTAAGTTCTTATTCCTTGAAATTATTTTCAAGATCTTCATTAGAATGAATAATGTGGATTTTCTTTTTATAAGACTCATTAAAGAAAATTCAAAGAATGAATGATATTCATTACTGAGTTTAATATTTTATTTTTATTTGAAATACATTTGTATTATAGTTTCAGAAACGAAAGAACTTGCATAAAATTATCAAAATATCATTTATAAGCTATTTTTAAGGAATTGAAAAACATTTTAAAATAATGTAACAGACATATTATTTAATACTTAATTACAATAATCCTGCATTAAATGTCCAACTTTTTTTTTTTTTTTTTTTTTTTTTTGCTTTACAAAGAATTAAAAAGGTGTTACAAATTGGATGTTAGGCTTAAAACAATTCTGAATTTATCTCTATTTTTCATCTCTAATTTTCCAAAAGACTTTTATTTTAGTATTTTTTCTGAAATATTTAAATGTAATATCAATTAATATTAATTTTGTATCAGGTGTATCCAACATCAGAACATTTAGAGAGCAAGAAATATTCTTCTAATTTAAATGTAGCTTCAAGCATTGGTTTTTATATTCCAGGTATGTAATGCATATTTGATAAGTAAGTGAATTACATCTTTTAAAAAAAAGGCATTATCTTTTTAGATTATGCAGATTCTTTATGGGAAAGCATATATTTTCCATAAGCTTATTTTTCTTTATAAATAGTTATTTTTTTAAAAAAATGTTCAGGATGATATTGGTAATAAAATTAACTGAAAGGAAGTTAAAGAATCTATAGGAAAATATTTGTCAATCAATCATGAAAATGAAGAATATGGATGAATAATTATAATGGCATACTAAAAAATGTAAAGAATGAAGCTCGGCGCGCGGCCCCAATTTGATTGACATAAAAATTATTGTTAACGTGCAAATTTATTCTGTAAACTGTTCAACATTTTTATTACTTAAAAGTAAAAATGTAATTTAAAAAGTGACTTGCATCATTTTTTTAAATTCCATCAATTTCTTATATCTCCCTAGATGTTGAAAACCTAAAGAGAATAGCAAATAATGAAGAATTAGTGACAAAGAAATGGCTTCTACATTTAGAAGAATTAAATAAGAGGTTAAGGATAGAAATAGAAGAAAAGAATGATATATTTATCGCCAGTGTTATGGATACATACAGGAGCTTACCAGCTAAATTGCTGGAATTTTACAAATGGTAAGAAATGTTTAAAAAAATTACAAATAAGGATTCATTTCAAGCAGATATGTTACCTATTTATTTGATAAATATGTTGCATGTTCATATCACAAAGAATCAGGATACAGCTGTATTTGTTTAGGTAGTTTGTTTATATGAATACAAAGCTATTTTTTCATGGGAGAAACACCAAAATTTTAAGTGGAGAGTTCTACTTGGAGAACTTCCAGCTTGCAACAGAAAGTATGTGCCAAATCTCTTTTTTAATAATAGATTTGCAATCCTATTGAAGTAGGAAATTTCGGTACACTTGAAAAATTAAAAATTTTACAGAAAAAAGGTTGTTGACTGACTACTTTCTGCTGAGCTATACATGAAAACTATATAAAATCTTATTTTTCATAAATTTTTATTATTTTTGTTGCTTTTTTGTGTTATTATCTCTTATACTCTTAAATTGAAATATCAATTTTAACACGTCTAGTGTTCTTTGTCAATTTGAATGAGAATCGGGGGGGAAAAAGAGAAAAAAAAAGGTGAAGTCTATGTAGTATTTCACTCTCCAAACATAAATGTTATGACAAGAGATGTTTAAGAACTTCCATTACACTACTCTTCTATTGTATAAAGCTGAGTTATTTTTTTTCTTAGTGAACTTTGCATCATTAAAATACAAATATGAGCAAAGTAAAATTGATAAAGATGGCAAATTTTATTAGTATATGTTTGCTTATGCAACATATAATAAATATAACATTTAATTAAATGTAATTATATGTGATGCTTTGTATATTTTTTAGGTTGCATCTCAACTATGATTTTACATTTGTATTGAAAACAGATGATGATAGTGTGTTAGATATTTCTCGTTTGCTGAAGCAACTGATGGAAGATTCACGTCTCAAATACGGACAACCATGGTTATGGAGCAAGTGAGTGACAACATTAACATTCATGATTTAAATTATAAGAGTTTGAAACTTGCTTTTGTAGTTCTGATATGAAATAAAACTTTTATGAAAAGAACTTGATAAAAAGGCAGAAAAACCCTTACCATTGAGTTTGACAAAGGAATTAGTAAAAAGAAGAGAAAAAATCTCACTTCCCTCCCATTATTCTTCTAAAAAACTTTAAAAAATAAAATTTTCTTTCTTGAAAGTATGATTCAGGGCAGTTAGTTGCAGATCCAGAAACATTGAATAAGGGGCACAAAAAAAAGATGATGGACTTTTTTCTCTTTTAAAACATAATTTTCTCTCTTTGTTTATTTCATTTATTATTTATGCTTATTTAGTCCTTAATATAAAAATAAAATATTAACTCTGGAATCATATTCAAAGAGAGAATTAAAAACTCAGTCCTGTGTACTGGGACACAACAGACAATTTTGAAGTAAAACAGCCAAAAGGTTTTGAAATAAAATGACAAAGTGATAAAATTTAATCAGGATTCCCTGTTCAGGTATGTTATTGTGTCTGTGTGCAGGATATTATCACAGGGGACCCCCCCCCCTCCTCTTGGATCTGTCATTTTGAGGAATCTTTAGGATTCATAATCAAAGGAGCAATGAGAACCTATGATTTTATTACTTCAATGTAGCCATGGGTCATATTTCTTTACTATCTTCTTCTCTTGTCATGAATTGTTTTTATTTTTTCTTTTGTTTTCAAACATTTTTTTATTTGGAGAATGACATTGCTGTATTATTTCTGAATAAAAAAAGTTTTCTTTCAGTTTCAGGAAAAATTGGCCTGTGAATTACATTGGAAAGTGGACAGACTACGATTATCAATCTTCAGTTTATCCAACTTTTCCATGTGGTGCTGCTTATGTCATGTCACGACAGATTGTCCAGTGGTTAGTTTTGAACGCAGAAACACTACACAACTATCAGGTAAAGTGCATTTTATATGTACATGTCCGATTTTAAGTGATTTTTTTATTCATTGTTTAAAAAGTTTTAATCTGTAGGAAATAATATAATTTGCAAATTCTGTTTAATATTCTGTAATTCCCATTGTATTATCAGTTATCAAAGTAGAAAAATGTTGTAGTCCTCCTCAAACCACAAGGAACTTTCTCATTTTGCCATTAGGCAGAATATTAGAATAATTTATTTGTGTGCATATTGTGCATCTGTGGTGTTGGTATTTATACTCGTGCAATCATCAGAACACAGCAGAAGAGGAAAAGGAGTTTTTGCCTTGATGATCTGATTACTGTCCTCAGCCAACTATCCAACTTAATATCCCTCTTGGACCTGTTCAGATTTCCTTCTCTGCTTAAATAGCCAGGACAACTGTGTTCACCCTGGATGAGTTTAAGACATCTTGAACTAGTAGATTAATCGTTCTTACAATGCAACTAACTTGGATTTCTCTATGGTTGTTTTCTAGATGCTTGAATCTTGCTTGCACCAATGTCTATGAGATTACTCAACAGTTGTTCTATGTCACTGTGTTCATTATTAGCTTGATAACTTTCTGATGAAAACTGTATCTCTTCAGTTATCCATTAACTGTAAATATTTGAACTAATTTCATTACCAATTTTTGTTCTTTTTGTACATGTTATATTCTTGCACACAATATCATATTGGATGACTAATAAATATTAATGTTTTTAAATGTTAAATTGTCCTGGATCATATACAACTTCTGAAATGAGTCATTTTAAGTGAGAATATAATATGCTTTTGCATCTTATTACCCTTTGAACAAGTCTTACAATATTGATTCATTGCTATGTGATAATAAATATTTTTTTCCTCATTTCCTTATTTTCTGCTGCTTTAAACTGCAAATCTAGAACAACCATGATTAAGGAATAAAATATTTCTTTAGAGTTTTGCCAAGTATTCACAAACAGTATCGCTTTGAGACCTGTCTAAAGTACAAATTTTTGTATTTTAGATTATTATATATTTCTGTCTATAAGTTGAGAATTTTTGGAACTTTTTCTGAGCTAAATCATAGAGATCAGTTTTATATACAAATCTGCTTGTTCACAAAAAAATATAGACTATTTTTCTTTAGCTGAATGCAAGTGATAAATCCCCAAACATAAAACATTTTAATCTTTTCAGTTTATATGTTTTAAGTTTATAGCTCTGAATAAAATTATCATTCTTTTTGTGAAAATGTGTTGTTTTATTTCCATACTATTTTTATTACTGGTTTGTTGAATGATCACCAACATAAAAAAAATCTGATGTTGGTGAAATTTGTACCTACCTAACAAAAAGAGCCAAAATTAGCACTAGAAATGATAACAGAATACTGTAAATAAATGCACGCATGAAAATAATAATGGAAGAGGAATATTACTTCTAACTTACATTTGGGGGTTTTGAATGCATTATCAATGCAAATAGAAAAAAGAAATCCCTGTCAAAAACCTAAGATTCGAATAATTCATCAAATTATCTTTCACTTATTGGAATGCCTGGATGCATATCATCATCACTTTTCAAACTATGCATGCTAGAATTATGTTCTCTTCATACACAAATTTGTTCTCATTGCCTCTGTAGAATAACTAATCCAGATTTTTTTTTTTTTTAAAGAACTCGGAACTACCAATAATAGAATTTTTTTTTTGTTGTGACTTATATATGGGATTTCAATTTTGGATAGGTTTTTGAAGGGGAAAAAAACTTTGTTTTGGCTTATTCCTGAATCAGCTTTATATTCAGAAATATATATTACTTTTGTTAATATCCAATCTCAATAATCCTTTCTCGTGGAATTGTATTGATTTCTATCAAAAACTTAATCTTCATGCTGAAATTTTTTTAAAAAGAAAATTTTTCATATTAAGGAAACATGTTTTTGATGACTAACGTATAAAAATAATAAAAAGCTTAAATACAGTATACTATGAATACCAGTTTTTCTTCCTACCAAGTTTGGTGATTTTTGTAGTTTTATGTTGGTTCAGCATATCATTACTTCTAACAACCTATAAAAAAAAATCTTAACCCCCTGGTTAGCTCATATTCAGAAATATATGTTACTTTTGATTGTATCCTTTCTCGTGGAATTGTATTGATTTCCATCAAAAACTTAATCTTCATGTTGAAATTTTTTTAAAGAGAAAATAAATTTTCATTTAAAGGAAACATGTTTTTGCTGACTAAAGTAAAATAAATAAATAAAAAAAAAAATATTATATACATTGAATATTAATGGCTAATTTTTTTTTTTTTTTTCCTTCCCTACCAAGTTTGATGATTTTTGTAGTTTTATATTGGTTCTGTATATCATTACTTCTAGCCTTCTTTAAAAAAAATTTCAAACTCATCTAGAAGAAAAAAAAGGGTCAATAATGGCATATTCTGCATTTGCAATAACTTCATTGTGGAAGCTGGAATGGAAAACATTCATTTGTTGTGGAATTTGCTTATTACTAGAGAATTTAAATTTGCGAGAATTGAAATGTAACTTTTGCATATTACATTTTCTTTTTGATGAATTTTTCAGTAATGAATACAACTTTGTTATACAGTGATAAGTGAATGTTTTTGAATGTTTCATTCTGGTTTAATCCTTTTAGGGTGAGGATGTATCTATGGGTATATGGCTGTCTGCAATAAATCCCGAATTCATTGAGGTAAGAGAATTCAACTAAATAATGTTGCATCTTTTAAAATAGCAAAATGAATATTATGAGTAACATTTCACTTCCTGTGTAGTAAAAATAGATACTCGTATACACAGTGTATTTTAAAAGTTCCAGGACACTATTTGTAAAGAGTGCAAATGGCACTATCTCTAATAAAGCCAACAGTATGATGTAGCAGTGGATATCAGCTATGTGTATCAAGTAGTTAATCTCTGACTAGTTCCAACTAAGCAGCGTTCTTTTGCGAAAAGCATGTGTGTGCATTATTGCCTTAAAAAAATCAGGGAGCAACATATGAGCATGAAATTTTGTTTTGAATTGGGAAAATCGACCACAGAAACATATAAAATGATTAAATCTACATATAGGGATTATCTCAGGAATTATACCCTTGTATTTAAGTAATTTCTGAGGTTTAAAGTTGAAAGAGCTCGATTGAAGACAATGAGAGGTCAGATCGTCCATATTTGAGTGAAAAGGAAAAAAACATTGAGCTTGTGCAACAAAATTTCGTCGTCAAGGTTCCAGTGTGAATGGAGCTTTCTTATATAGATGTATCTTTATTAACTTTTAAAACGAATGACATGGGAGGGGTGATTTGTTGTACAATGGATATTGATGTCGGTTGCATAACATTGCATTGTCTTACAAGACCATTTTTGTGATCATATTTTAACAAAAAGGCAAGTTGTGTTCATCATCCACTCCCTGTACTCATCAGATTTAATATCCCCCTCCAATAACTTAAAAGTGTTAGAGTGAAGATGTTACAAAAGACATTTATGGACATGTTATGGTGTTGTCTGAGTGTTGCATTGAATTGTGAGGCTGCTATGTGGAACATTTGTGGACAAGTAACTTTCTTAATTTGACTGTGCAAATGTGATTAAATGTTAGTTTCATAAAACAGATATTACCTGAAATTTGCCGTAGGTTAAAAGTTTTGGGTAAGAAAAAGTAATAATAGTTTATTAATAAGTCTTTGTTATGGAGAAATAAAGATAAAAAATTTCTCCCCAATGTTTTATGAAATTAAAGGCACCGAAATTTCTTTCTTTTGTGTTGGAACATATCAACTCATTCAGCACTCTATTAATATATTACAGATTTATTTAAAATGTTTTTTTTTTTTCCAGGATGAAAATTTTGAGTGTGATGTTCGATGTCACCATAAAAGCTATAACAGAGCACAACTCGGCTATGACGAAATAATTAAAGTGTGGTCTTATTACAAAAACTGCCAGAATTTATGCTCATGTGACTGATGCAGCATACCATCAAATGAATTATTTTATCCTTTGCATTATTTTTGTGTAAATAACATTTTAATAAAAAATTCCTTTTTATGAAATCTCATTGTGAAAATCTATTGCATTGTATAAAAGTTTCAATGAAGGAAATATTATCAGTGATGTCATTATCAATATCATCAATGAATACTATACATTTTCTCATTGTTTTTGAATTTATTTTATGAAATACATTGAAACCTTAGACTGTTAAAAAGTTGTTCACAACCAAAAGAAAAGTTTTATTCATTTATATTGCAAGGTTCAGTTTTGTTTTTTTCTTTTGCATATATATTAAAACTAAATTAGAATTTTTGATTTTAAAAAAATATTCATTCAACTTTTTTTTATATGAATCTTATCAGGTATATGTAATTTATTTCTACTTATGTAATAAAAATTAAGCATCACTATTTTCAGTTATTTTCTCAATTCTGTGAAAACAGTAAAAAAAGTTCTGAAAGTTTGGCACCTCTTGTGAAACCTTCAAAAAACACACACCATATTTTTTTTGGTTTTCGTTTGCAAACGGACATCAACAAATGGATCTCCGAACTGAGTAGTTTTTGATTAAAACTTCTTTAAAATGGTTTGCTTAAAAATTATAACTATGAAGGAGATTATAAGCAAAAAAGCTGAAGTATTAAATTAAAAAATATATACACTGGACAGCAATCAACCAACACTTTTATTTTCTGAAATTGTTTAGTAAACTTTCAAAAATACCCACATCCTGAAGCTCAAAAGCGATATCAACTTAAAGAACAAAAGAATTAAAAGCAAATGATTTTAAAAAAATCAAGTTAATATTCAGATAATAAAATTAAAGTAAACAATGAAATATAAAAATAGGCAAATAAATTACTAAAGCAGACGAAAATATTCTCTTTAGATATTAAAATTTTAAAAAAAAGTCTTTACATTTAACGTATTCTCAGCACTTCATATGCTTTGTAACTTAAGCACAATTTGTTACATGATGAGCTCAGTTTGCCTTAGAATATTACGACGTCATAACATTATATCTTCCACAGAATAAATTAGTAATCTATGATTTAAAAAAAAAACTACGTATAGATCTAAAATGTTTGCGTAGTGTAGGTATTCCTCACCCGAAGAAAAAAAAAAACTTGGGCAAGTGTGTTCTTAAAAAACGTGACAGTTGGTAATCAGAATTCGCTCTCCTTGCGCTTTCGAAGGACATCTGATACGGTAACGGCAAAAATTACGAGGTACCTATTAAAATATTTTAATTTACCCTCTCATCAGAATTAAATAAATTTAGGATCATAATTTAAGAATTTTTCATAATTTAGAGTTAGTTATCAAATTAAGGATCAAGGCAACAAAAGCCTGGGTATTCGACAGAGTGAGGAACTGCCGAAACAAACTTGGAGAATAAGTTATGAAAGCTCGCATTGCGACGAACCAAGAAGCATTAATCATTTTTTTAAGATGGATGTTTTGAAAGACGTGCAGTCGTTTCAGATGAGTGGTTGCCGCCGACGCCCAAATGGGCGAGACATACAACACGTTTAGTCTCAAGATGGACTTGTATCAAGCGTGTGAGCAATCTGCTCATGCCGAAAGTCTTTTGATAGGTTTTTCGGATGTGGTGGGCATAAGTCAATTTTGCGTCCAGAATTAACCCAAGGAACTTTTTATTCAGTGTCCCAGAGGACAGGTTGGCCGAAAATGGTGACTGTTGGCATAGTGCCAATACACCGTTGTTTCGTAAAGAGGAGGCAAGCGTTTTTAGATGCATTAACTTTTATTTTCCAGTTAATGATTCAGAGCTGTAATCGAGTAATATATTTCTGCAATCTTGCAATAATTTTCCGATTGTAGATGTCTTTGGACATTATCGTCGGCATACATCACCAAATGAATGTTCGACGCCTTCGGGATGTCATTTACGTACAAGGAGAAGATTTTTGGACTTAAAATCGACCCCTGTGGTACGCCACTGAGAATTGGTCTGGGGGAGGAGACTGCGTTTTCAACTCAGACCCGGAAACTACGAGAGTCAGGAACGAGTGAATAATTTTGATTAATTGATCCGAAATACCAGGTCGCATCATTTTGGATATGAGCCCGTCATGCCAAATTTCATCAAAAGCTTTGGCAATATCGATAAAAAGCATACCTGTGGCCTTGTTATTGGAAAAACCATTTTGGACCATCTCAGTGACCCTAAGTAACTGAGTTACTGTAGAGCACTTTGGGACGAAGCCATGCTGCTCTGGAATAATAATATTCCTAGCTAAGCAGAACTGCTCCAAGCGATTCAAAATAACATATTCATATGTTTTGCTCAGCGAGCTGAGTAACGATATGGGGCGATAATTTTGAGGTTTAGTATGATCAGAATTTGGCTTGAGAATTGGGACCACTAAGGCAGTCTTCCAGCCTTGGGAAAATGGCAGTTCTCCATAAGAAAATGGAAGAGCAGCGTGAAAAGAAAAGTAAATTTTAACGGAAGATTTTTAAGGATGCGATTCGTAATGAGATCCAATCCCGGTGCTTTTTTGACTTTTGTTCTTTTGATAAATTCCAAAATTTCGCTACCTTGGACTGGTTCCAGATCTAGACAGTTGGGGGACGCCAAAAATCTTTGGACTTTCCGTTTTGTATGTTCAGAAAATCTAGGATTCTCGTCATCATTGGATTCAAATTGTTTTTGAAGGCTGTCCGCTATAACTTCCGCCTTTCCAATGGGAGCTACTGCAATACTGCCTAAGGCGCTCTTCAGTGGCAGAATGATATGAAAAATCTTTCTGAGTCGGGAGGTTTCCCTCCAAAGAGTGTTTGTATCAGGCGAGATATATGTTTTTCCCATCTGGACTGAGAAAAGTGTTTAATATCTCTCGATATCTTATTACTGATTGCACGGAGTTCAATTCTGATAGCCACATCCCTAGTCCTTTACCAAACTCTCCGTACATAATTTTTGTGACGAATTTTAGTTCTGTTTTCGATAGGGAGTCGAAGAGGAGTTGGTTTAAATTTGGTTTTGAGGCCGTAATAAGTGCCCCAGTAATAAGTGAAATAATTTCACCAATTTTGTCGGTAGAATTTTCAATATCGGCATTGCTGGAGGTTTCAGAAATGGGGAGGGGTTTAGAATTAAAAATAAATCCAAAATTTTCCCAATTGGTAGAGAGTTGCTCTGGAATTTTGATAAAAGCAGAGTTTGTGTTCAGAGTCAAAATGACCAGTAAATGATCAGAATTTAGATCATGAATGACTCTGATATCATGATTAAAGGGAATATTTTTGAGTATAGCAAGATCAATGATAGAATCCCTCGCCCCCGGTCGGGACGTTGAATTCAAATGTGTACGGTGCAACAACCCTAACATTTCGAGTTCTGCTTATCAAATTTTCAGTTTATGGCGGAAAGTATTTGATCTTGTATCGTGCCAGTCTTTATGACAGGCATTCATATATCCAGCAATTATCGCGTTTTGACCAGAATTTTGAATTTTTATAAAATCCTCCTCCGGAAAACGATATCTGTTTAAAGGGTTGCTGCGAACATAAGCAGAAACTATTTACAGTGGAGGGTAATTAATAATTTTGATTTCAATAGCAGTAGCATCTATATACTGAACCCTCGGCAAGAGGACTCTACAATGCTCATAATTTCGCTTACAGTATACAGCGGTACCTCCATCGATACGAGGAGTTAGAGTTATTCTATCGTCTTTGTAAAAACGATAGTTGGCGATCTGGGGTTCTTGCCCCGGCTGTAGCTTTGTTTCCTGAATCAAAAACAGATCAAGATTATGCTCTGTGACGAAATCTCTGACTTCGTCAATTTTGGAACGCAAACCATTTGCGTTCCAGAAACCAATTGAAATTTCGTGCCCGTCACGATTGAATTTTAATGTTGTGGAAGAGCGCGGTAAGCACGCCCGTGCTTAATTGCAACATAGGCCTCAAAGATGATACAGCCCTGTAATCAGCCGCCGTGACCTGGCGGAGGGCAGGGAGATACTCCCTAAATGCCAGAGGAAATAATTGCTCATCGACATTTGCGTCACTCGCGATGGATACTACAGCACGGAAAGTTTCAGCGAAATTTCCATTGCTGGGGGGGGGGGGGCCCACCACAGAATTTGTAATAATAACTGGAGTTTGCTCCGTGGTTTGTCTGGAGACAATTTGGGAGTATGCCCTTAGGGAAACGAGGGCATTGGCGCCAATTCGCCGCGGAAGGAAATCGGAGTTTCTAAAATGAGCCTTTATTCCCTCCTTTATTTTTTTTCCTTCGAATTTCCTCGGTCTTACAATCGCGCACACACAAGAATCGATTGGTATCCTTCATGGTCAAGGCTTTTTCCAAACGTGTTTCCCTTGTACTCTTATTTATTATTCCTTTTTATCTAACATGTAATTAAAGTAAGGTATTTACCTTATTACGGTAAATTACCTTAAAAAATACTTTATTTATACATCTTAAAAATCTTAGCTTTTTAAGATTTTTAAGAAAACATTAAAAATCGGATAAAAATAAAACATGTACTAATAAGTTGTAAAGTATATTTCAGAGGAATGAGTATGTAATTGTAATGAAAAGAAAGTATATACTCATCAAAGTTTTCTCCATCATTATCTAACACCATCCACCATCGGTCGGACAATTGACAGATGCCAGCAATGTAAAACGATTCGTCTTTTCACTCAATGAAGTCATCAACCCATTTTCGTACTTCGTCCACTAACCAAAAGTGTACAGAAGGCAAGGCATTTTACACATCGACCGAAGTCTGAAGGGATAATACGCCGTGTGTTCTAAAACTTCCCAACCAAGCGTTACTAACGTGTCATTGACTAGTTACACAATACGAGACCTTGCGTTATCGTGAAACAATTTCACAAGGCGCAAACCCTTACCAGTAAATGGATGTTTTCGACTGATTTCCTGGTTTAGTCATGGCTATGGTTTATAACGTTCAGCAGCTAGTCTCACACCAGGCTACAACAGTTCGTAACAAAGCTTACCCTTCATATTCTACCAGATGCATAAGAAAACATTTTTGCAGTGAATGGCATGGAGTCCAGTTAGGCATGGAGTTGAATCGGGCTTGGATGACAGAAATTGGCAACTCATTCCATTCTGCTACAAGTCTATGCCACGTTTCATCAACCGTATTAGGAGGAGGGCAAGACTTGGAGCAACTCCTGACCAGTTGGTTTCAATGGGTGACAAATCTGGAGACCGTGCAGGCAAGGGTAACAATCAAATATTCTATGTATCGAGGAAGGTCAGAACACGACGTGTAACAAAGAGGCTTGCATTATCTTCTTGGAGATTGCATTTGGTAGGCTTCGAAGATAGGGCACAACCACTGCATGTAAGTTATCAGAAATGTACCGATCTGCTTTCAAATTACCATCGATCGGAACTAAAGAGGGGCTTGTCATGTATTCAATGGATGCTCGAACCATCACACCAGGTGCCGAGCCCTATGCTGATATCCAGCCTCCAGACACGTATATGGCCATCAGAATACTGCACACAGAACCGGAACTCGTCTGAAAAGACGACATTGTACTACTCCTGTATCCGACTTTGTCGTTCGGCGCACCAGATTCGCCGTCTTTCTTTATATTGCATTGTCAAGGGAAGCCAAAATAATGGTCACCGTGATGACAGTTCACATTGCTGCAACGTCGTCGTACCCTGCGTGCTATTCTATATGACCCTCAGCAACCCATTGATTCCATATTCACAGGACAATGATTGGATTTCGACCAATGCGACGGGAAATATCACGGAACGATATTCCATTCTCTGGATAGGCAACGATCCTGCCTCCAACGTCGTCTAAAGGCGCTGAAATGCTATTCATTTGCATATCCCGACCTCTTCGTTTCATGTGATTTTGACCTTCGTCAAATCATTCCTTCCTGGTATTGCAATTTTAATAGTCAGCAGAGTACTTACTAAAATTAAATACGCAAGAATTTTTTAAAAAAAACCTTTATAATTATTTTATTTTTACATCTGTAATAGTACCTCCTAATAAGAGGCACTCACCGGACCTGATATTCTGTCCCTTCTTTAGAGAATACATACTAAAAAAATGTAATTTAATAAGAAATTCAACATTATCAAGCTTTAAATAAATGATATATAAATAATTAACGTAGTCACAGGCATTTATTTGATTTTGAGTTAATGAAAAATTAAAGTTTTTATTTAAAATTTTAATTATTGTAATATGCATTAAAAAGGAGTAATAGAATTTTGTATTTAGAAAAATTAATTCAAAATGCATTACACGGCTTTGTTTGAAAGTCTGTGCATTGCAAGCATTTTTTCCCCCTTGGATAATTAAAGTCACTGATGATCTTAAGTTTTTTACTATCACCAACAGTTATCGTTAATTCTTTTTTAAATTAGAAGGTGTATTTTAAGGAATTTGTGAGTAGTTTTATGTCATATTTTTCGCCTGGCTTTTCTTCGTCTTCTTCACTTTTTCCAAGCTGTTTGTTGTTAAAGATCTTAATATTAACTACAGTTTAAATAAAAGATTTTATGTTGCCATTGCTGTCTTTAGTATAAAAGGTTCCATTGGTGGGGAGTCTTTACTTTACGAGGTTGAAGACATTTCCCCGCTAAATCCTCGTTTCTGGTAAAAGGCTGATCGCCAATGCGTTATCCTTGAGAGGAACCAGCTTGTAGCAACCATGCGCAAGACGATCCATGGGGTAAACTCTCTGCAAAGTGATACACTGTTTTTTCTTGACATTCACCAGTTTACCTGCGATCTTATTTTCTGAAAATTGTAGTCGGCTAAATTGCGCTCCAGCTATCTTCTTGCTGTTTACATGAGTGTTTCGTTAGATTTTGAGGAACCGCTTGAAAATAAAAATATTTTTAAAATAATGCTTACCAATTTGAAGAATTATATTGAAGTTATTTTTTTTATTAGGAAGTGAATTTTTTTTAAATACTATCAATATAAAAAAAATATATTATAATTTTTTCATGCAGCGGGGTTCGAAACTGATGAAAGGAATTCATTTTTTAGAATATAGTTATTATAAAAGTTATAATTGTATAGAGCTTTTTTATGTGGTGGAGGAAAGCCTTATTACTCTGCTTTTCTAAGAATCTCCCTATTTCATCGTGTGAGACGTAAGCACAATTGCATGACCACCTCATTGGAATGTTAAAACGTTAATTGCTCTGTTTGGCGATCTTGGCACGTTCCGAAAAAACCTTCAACCCCTCTAAATAAAGACTCTCCCCCCCACCAAGGGTTTCTAAATATTCTCACAATTTAGCACTGCCTTTTATTTTGACAAGTTCAACCAATCCAGTTTCATCAGTAGTATTTTCACCGAGGGCACTGTGTGTGCGCGTGTGTGTAAGGTTCTAATTTGGCTAGAGGTGAGGTAGGATAAGGGTGAAAATCTTGTATTCTCATTGGATGAAATTTCGTAAAAAGTTGAGTTTTCTTTAAATTAAAAGCTATTAAGGGATAGATTTTTTTCCAATCCTTGCAAGAAAAATATGATTTTTTTTCTCTTTTATCTTCTGTACTGCTCATCCTTTTGCAGGTAGTTATGAGTTCAGGGAAAATACGAAAAAATTCTTTTAATTCACCAAAGGCATCAATGATCATGCTACAGTCATTTTGATTTGAATTATTCGGGAGATAGTTATTTTCACTGTTTTCATAGTGTTTGGGGGAGTAAGAGTTGAACTCGTTTGATTCTCCAGACGTTTTTGATCAGAACTGCATACTTGTGCGTGGGAAATTTCATCATTTGTGAATTTTGAAGTAAAAGATTTGTTTCGATTATTCGTTTTTATCGTGGCTTGGTCTCTTTTAGATTTCGGTAACTTGGGACAGCCTTCCCAAGATGAAAATGTCCACTATTTTTGCAGTTTATGCTAGTGGAGTTGCCCATTTTTTTCTTTTATTTTACATTCTTTGGTATGGCGTTCATCGCTGCTTTTTAAGGTATCTGGTTCGAATTTTGCAGTTCTTGGTGAATGATTAAAATAATTACAATTATAGCACTGAGTAGCGCCTCTTTTCTTCTTGAACTGAACTATTTCAACATTCCTCAGAAGACATTTGTTTAGCTTGTATATTTCTTCGTAGATACCAGTCCGAGTTATTTCTAATAAGGTTTGGTTTGTTTTTCATAACGTCGCACTGGAAGCGACACGAGGGCTGTTGGTGACGAATCTCGTAATTTTAAAGCTTGGTTGAGTGACGAGGGTAACACCTGAGCTGGCATCTCCATCTCCACACCAACAGGAGGGGGCTTTGAGCCTCTACAGATTCAATATGCCCCAGCTACACGACGAATCTTTAGTGGCATCAAGGCTCGAACTCACGACTCGACGAAAACCGCTGGCCGTACCCTGAATTACCACTAAGATACCGTGGCCTCATTTCTGATAAGAAAAGTGAGAAAGGCCCTTTTGTTTTATAATGTCGGTATAGTTCAGTGGTAGAGAATTCGACTGCAGATTTCTTTCTTCGAAACATAAAGCCAGTTTACTCGTGGTAATCAGGTTCATGATTACAAATATATATATCCAACATCGATATGAATTTTCTACACTACGTTTACATTCTTTCGACATTAATTATTACGAAATCACTAACAGAAGAATTTTTTTACTATTTTTTAAATTTGACCAGTAAAAAAAGGGCTAAATATACAACTTATCTCATCGACCATGCGATCTTGAAAATGATCTCCAGGAAAAAAATAAATAAATAAAATCTAAACTGACACATTTCACGTTCCAAGAAATAATGATTCATATCCAATCCAATTATTCACCCCCTTCCCTCAAAAAAAAAAGATAATTAAAGAGTATTAAAACGGTTAACTCTATCCTAGCCCCCAAATTTTCAAAGGATGTATCTCAAGAGCGACTTTTTTTACATCATCGTGTAGTCGAATTTTTATCATCTCTCTTTTATAACGAAATCATAGTCTGCATTTTACGACTAGGAAACTTTGCTGATTCTGGTTTCATAAAAGATATCTTCTATCCCTGTGCTTCTTTTTTTGCTAGTTTTTGGGTGCTCAAGCATTTGGCTATTTTTTTTCTCTTGTTCCAAATTTATCTCATTCGGAGAATAAGTTTGTTACTATACATTGGAATTCCTTTGCATGTTTATCCCACAATAAATAAAAAAGGAGGTCTTAATGTAAGCTCTGTTGTTCTATAAAAAATAACTTGAATTTCTTAAAAAGGGAACGAATTAAAAATCATGAGTTAAGCAGACTCGCGAATTAACCAGATCCGACTGTATTAGAAAAAAAAATTAAATGAATTATTGTTTTGTATACTTTGTTGAAAAAATGAAAATCCTAAAAATGATTAATCTAGAAAAAAAATTACCGTAACTTTTACAAGTTATATAAAGTATAAACATTATTTTCATTATTTTAAAACTTAAATATGTATAAATAAACATGTTTTAATCATATTTCAGACTTTCAAGGCATCGTAGGCCTCGTTTCAATCTATAACGGTTTTATGCAATAGAAATGCAGTTTGGAAAAGGAAATGACTATTACTAAATTTTTCTTCGAAACATAATTGCGATAAGAGTTTTAACTGGAAAACGCATAAATATGCGACAGAAAATCTGCTGGCCATTAAAATTGTAACACCAGGAAGGAATGATCTGACGAACGTCAAAATCACATGAGAGGAAGAAGAGGTTGGGGCTTGAAAATTTAATCGGAGTTTGCTCAGAATATATTGTATTATGCTTCGAATAAGAAGCAATGCTTGCCAACAAGTTTCGGAATTCGTTAGAGACATGATCGTGCCTGTCGGGAGAATGGATTATCATTCCGTGATATCGCCCATAGCACTGGTTGAAATCCAACCACTGTCATGCGTATATGAATTCAATGTGTTACTGAGGGTCATACTGAATGGCATGCAGGATCTCCATGCTATCCCATGACTAACGCCAGAGAGGACAGACATATTGTGAGGTCGGCCCTGCAAAACCGTACTACCTCATCACGGACCATAGGTCAGGAAATGGGCATGTTTACAGCCCGCCCAATATCTGCTCGTACGGTAAGACGACGTTGCAGCAGTGTGAACTGTCAGTACAGCGACCATTACTTCGGCTTCCCTTGACTATGCAGCATAGAGAGAGACGGTGAACCTGGTGCGCCGAACGACAAAGCTGGATACAGGATTGGTACAATATCGTCTTTTCAGACGAGTCCCATTTCTACGTCCAGTATTCTGATGGCCCTATATACATGTATAAAGGCTCTGAGAAGACTGCTCGTCGCCTACTTGCATTCGATATCGGCATAGGGGCCCTGCACCTGGTGTGATAGTTTGGGCAGACATTGACACACATCCCTACAATATCATCACGATACACACATTTCTAGTTCAGATCGACGGTAATTTGAAAGCAGATCGGTGCATTTCTAATAACTTATGTCCAGTGCTTGTGCCCTATCTTCGAAGCCTGCCAAATGCAATCTTCCAAGAAGATAATGCAAGCCTCTTTGTTACACGTCGAGTTCTGACCTTCCTTGATACATAAAATATTCGATTGTTACCCTTGCCTGCACGGTCTCCAGATTTGTCACCCATTGAAACCAACTGGTCAGGAGTTGCTCCAAGTCTTGCCCTCCTCCTAATACGGTTGATGAAGCGTGGCATAGACTTGTAGCAGAATGGAATGAGTTGCCCATTTCTGTCATCCAAGCCCGATTCAACTCCATGCCTAACTGGATAAGGGCCATTTTATTTGATAAGGGTGGCAACTGTTTCTACTAATTTGAATCCTTTAACATCCAAACTACTTGCAAATTTAATCTTTTTGTCTTCATGCCATACTGTTTAAGTGCAATAAATATCTTTTTTGTATTTGCTTTCCTTCATGTTGTTACAATTTTAATGGACAGCAGTTTATTTCAAATACTTTTGTTGTTGAACTTTCGATAGTCATTATATGGTCTCAAGAACTGTTTTTAGTGAAAACGAACCATGCTCTGATGATGTGTTTGAAGGTGTTCAATTAAGCCGTAGTTCTCATCCCGCGATCTGAAATAACTTCAAGTATTCTACGAAATACACCAAATCAAATACACGATTAAAATTATTGCAACAGAAAAATTAATGAAATGTAAAATAGTTTTTGAATGGGATTGTAATCAGTAAACGTGAATGACAGACTTTTTAGTTATATATGAGGCATCGCGAGCTTAATATACACCTGATAACTATAAGAAATATCGTCAAACTTCAAGTTGGTGTAAAAATAATTGCGGTTTTTTAACTACGAACTTTAAAGCAGTATATCTAACAAAACTTATAATTAATTGTATTGATCAAGATAAAAATAATTAGAATCTAAGCATAGATGCCAACCAAAAAAAAAAAGCCTGTTGATTCCAACAGCAAAGAATTCTGGAATTCTAGAGTCCATGAATTCTTCGAAGATGTTTTGAGTTGCTGCTTGGTTGTTGAAGACCTTCTTTTGCAGGAAGTTGTCGAGGTACTTGAAAAAGGAATAATCGATCGAGAGATTAGAAAGCTAGGTGAGGTAGAGTTTTGTATCCCAGTTCGCTCAATTTTTTCGCTATCATGTGTGAGACTGGTATCTCAACGTTGTCTTGGAGAAGAATTAGTCTTTTTCAAATAATAAGGATTGACCATAAATGTTGCAGTTTTTGGTTCATTTTGTTGATTTCCTGTCACTATTTCTCTAATGTGGTGGTTTCGCTTGTATTCAAGAAGTTATAGTGAATGATTATACTATCCGACCACCAAGCAGTAACCATAACCCTTTCAGTTTGTGGAAGTGTTTTGATGCGTCATCTTTGTCCAATTACTGCGTGGAACGCCGTTGGTTGATGTATAGAAACCATTTCTCTCAGTGATTTCGTTTGATGAAGGATTTGCCAAGCTTTTATACTTTCCCAATTGGTGTAAATGTCAAACAATTGCTGGTCAGCTTTCAGTTTTTGTGCCACCTGTTGAATTGTTTTGCGTATGTCCACTTCAATAATGGTCCTCAATCAATTGTTCTCAATCGTGGGAAGAAGTCCACGACCGTCTTCATCAAGACATCAATTTGGAACAAAAACTGAGCTGTGCATTCGCGGATGGCCCCATGGGCAAATGCTTGATTGATATTACGAGTAGTTTCTGATGCTTTATGTCCCATTTCGAACCTATACAATGAAAAAACTTAAATTTCCTCTTTTTTTCTATCATTACTTTAAGGTAGAATAAAAAATGCAGTAGCAACAAAACCATTAGCATAAGCAGCAGAATGAAGTTCGCTCTTTAAAATGGTATATTATGTGAATATAGTTAAATGAAAGTTTAGTCTAAAATAAACGTTATATTTTAAAATAACAAAAACCTCAATTATTTTTGCACCAACCTGTGCTATAAAATTATATGTGTCAATATAATTTTGCACCAACCTGTGATAGTAAACTGAGTGCTATAGAATTACCAAGCAAGATTTATTGCAATATTTGCCAGAGAAAGGAACCATTCGGAGTTTTTCTGGATAGCTGTTAAAGATGAAAATTTGAATAACCTTTGCTTCCCTATATCCCTCATAAACCAATTTATCAAAGATGAATATCTGGGTATAATAAAAAAAAGCACATTAAGCATATTATTATTTTCTCCATTAAATCTTTACGAGTTAGAATTTTCATCCATGGTTTATTGAAATTAAGAAACGCGATAGAGTTTCGGAAGTTTAGAAAAAAGATGCAAAAGCCTTGATATATATATATATATTTCAGAAAGATTGGCCAGTCCTCCTTTAAGGCTTATGTTGCATTATAGGTGTCTCCACACCAAAAGCCAGAGTTTAGGGCTTTCAGACTGTAAAAATATTGAGAATTCCTGAAGTACAGCAATAGGATTGATTGATTGATTGTATTATTAGGGATATATCTGGAGCAGCAAAAGCTATAACCCCTTTTTAAAGTTTACATTTCATATTAATAAATATCGAAGTATTTCATCCTCTGTAAAAAAAAGCTCTGAATTTTTTTTTATCGGTTATAACTTTAGCCAAAAGTTCACTATAAGTTATACTGCACCAGGAATCAGTTTGGGGTACATTCCACGTATTTTTGCGATGGAGTATATATTTTTCACAGGTCAACAGAATATGTTCAAGACCCTTTATTTCATTATAACTATTGCACATTAAATTGTCCTGTAATTATGATAGGCCAGGAGTGATGATAATTATGCTAAAGAATTGGAGATCCAGAATCTCCTCTCTCCTATTTGTTGTTCAGTTAGAAATTATAACAATGATCGGGATGTTCCCCGACATCTGGATATATATTTGCTGAAGTTATAGTTCCCAATGGTTTTTTTTCAATCTGTTTTTGCAATTGTTTGCATGAATGGCCTTTGACACATAGCAATGGGATACTAACCTGATCTATCTATCACAACCGAAAGTTATTACCTGGAATGCCGTTACCATTTGTCCTACAAAAATGGTAATATTTTGGAACGTCCCTCCCTTCAAATACATCTGGTATCGGTACATTCATCTTAGAATTTTGTCTTATCACTAATTGACATAAAATATTAATTTTTTTTATGTGATAAGTTTCAAATTCGACTATTTTCTATTAAAGAAGATGATGTCGTAAGAGGCTTCATAATCCGTCGGCGAGCTACTCCCAACAATCGTCAACTAATTGGCCCCCCGTCACGGTTAAGTGGAATGTGAGCCGTGGCCTTGAGGACTATATTTAGTCCCTACACGCGTGATACGTTCTCACCTTTCGGAATTATTCATGGGACCTCGGCGGGGATAGAGCTCCTGTCGTCGCGCTTTTCACAAAATCGTTTTCTTCATTAATAACGGGATGATGTCGTTTTTGTATTTATTGCATTTCGCATTCGAAATAGTTTTTTAGGATTGATTCTGATTCGCTAATCAGAACGACGTAAAATATATCAGGTGAATGTGTGTCGCCAAAACAAAATCTAGAAAATTTCTCAACTGTCGTTTTAAACAATAATAATAAATAAATAAATGTGATTTAAGTAATTATAGACAAATAATGTTTATATTATTGTATGAATCATTAAGGAATCTATCACGTTAAAAGCCAACACTTACGGACGTAATAGTAAAGTGGTGATCCGTTGAGTTGTGGGTTAGAGTCAATGTGCTGCTTATCGTGTGACAAGGAAAATCTGTCGGGGCTTAAAACCCTTAAGGTGGGTTGGCGTGGAATTTAAAAAAGTGGGATGCCACCTCAGATATCGTCTTCTTGAATTGATCACCAATGTTGCTTCTAAGTGTCACGTTAATAAGCAAACAATCAGTTTCGGTGGTTGAGAAAATATGTTCTAAATCACTTAGAACTACTCGATGGTAATGTCGGTTCTTATTTTATCAAAAGTCCTTTTGTCGAGGAATATTTGGAGATTTGCAATGAATTCAACATGTCCTCATGCTCTTGACATTTGTCTATGAATCATCGTGATTCGTCAAGACCTGAATGAAATTCGTCTCCAGTGAAAAGGAGTCATTTATTCATGTAAACCTTTTATCGCATTACTATTAGGTTTTATTACTATTAGGTTCCTAAGAAATATCGTGTAATGCGAATTTACGTCACTCGAGATAATAATTGTTAGTATAAAAAAAGAGATTAAATCTCTCATACTACTTTTATATTGTTTTTGCGATATGTTTATCAAAATAAAAATTAATAAACGGGGTTTGATTTAAAAGTAATGTCTCCCTGATCAAAATCATTTCGTTTGTTACCCAATTTTACACAATTGTTTATTCACAATTCTTGTACCTGAAAGCCACATGTACCCTTTTTATAATGCATTGTTTCCTTTTCGACGTAGTCGTCATATGTTTCCTCATACTTGCGTCGACGCGTGACTAATAAGGTAAACTCGTCGGAGAAGAATTCCAGTAGTTCTTGTTCACGCAAGACTTTAATAGTAGCTTTTATCTCATCGTCACAATGAAAGTGATGCCCCTTAAGATATTCTGTCATCTTTCGGAAGAGGTAAAAGTCGCAAGGAATGAGGTTGGGTGCAATGACGCTTCCTTGCTTCTATTTCATCTCCGTGTAGATCGTAATCTTCAATTCTCGACTTATCACTGGCTCCTGGGAACAAGCAGTACAAATATATTACGTAGAACAGGGGTGGGCAATTGTTTTGGCTCGAGGAACAATTAGTGGAAGCGAGTTTAGAAGCGGGCCGTATCTTTTAAAATGATTGCATTCATTAATTAATTTTGCATTTCAGAAAATGTATAAATTGTACCATTAAACTCAATAAATGTCAAAAAATGAAATAGTGACAGTTTTATTCAACTTATATTTTGTTCTAATTTCATATTATTTATAGCTGCAAGCATATTTCATTTTATAATCAATTTAATGAGACAAATGTACCCTATCACACTTTTCTACAATTCTTTTTTTTTTTTTTTTTTTTTTTTTTTTTTTTGAAGAAATAAAATGAGACTGCTAGTTGAGATTCTCATCACAGCCTGCAAGTTAATGTCTGTCAAAGAGTATCTACAGTTAATCTTATTGATCTTCAAGAACGAAAAATTTTGTTCAAATTGGAGAACATTTTCCCAAGAAATTTCTTCATACATGGAAATTTTTCAGCAGATAAAAAATTTGTAAAAATAAACTAATATCACTGCATTAAACATTTCTTTCATAGTGTGATCTGACGGTATGTCAATAAGTTCAAGCAACAGTCCTCGGATGCTGCATCTATATTAGCTGAGATGGGATAAGAGAGCGAATTGAATTTGGGTTCAGTTTTCTAAGTCCTGAAATCCTCTTTTTATCTCGTCCTTTAAACCCTACAGATGATCCCTAATCTTAGCAGAAACACTTACAGGCACTTCCGGTTTTCCTAAACAAGGGAAATGGTAAAAAAAATCCTGCTTTCCTTGCCTTGATAAAAATTGCCTTCACCTGCTTGCCTTGTAAATAGACCTATGATTTGAATGATTTTACGTACGGGAAGGAAATCTCAGATGAAGGCCGATTTGTTTGACTTTCTTGGTGAGAAAAAAAAAAAAAAAAAAACCTCTTAGTGGGTCGCTATTTGCCTATCCCTGATGTAGCAGGTACATGTAGATTTTAGATACAGCAAGAATTATGAATGTCGGATTACAAATAAAAAAAAAAGTTTTAACTAATATGGAAATATTACATTAAAATTTTTTATTTAATTTTTTAAAAGATATATATGTAGAGTTTTATTGTTATAAAGATAAAGAACTAAGCATATAAATGAATAATTTTACATAAATATACCTGTACTGAGGCCTTAATTTGCTCCTTTTGGCGCCAACGCTTCTATCTTGGAGAATTCATCTTCGTCAAGCTCATCAATATGCTTATTTCTAAACAGTCGTGCGTGATAGATTTATTTCGTATTTTTCATAAAACGATTATATATAAATTATATTTCTTCATAAAAAATAAAGTCGAATAAAATATAATAAGACGTCAGCTATTTTAATAATAAATGTTTCTGTAACTGTAATGTGTGAAAAATATTGCTGAAAATTGTAATTCTACTGTTCGTTTTTATCATTTTCAGAATATTTGTTAATTTGGCTTGTAGAGGGCTCACAACTTTATACTATTACGGACACAAACTTTTGCTTATAGATTGAAACAAATTGTCATCAAGAATTTGAAGAAATTTTACATTCCATTCATTAAAACGATTAAAGTTTTTGTTTTATATAACATACTAAATTTTAATTCACGAAAATAATCCCCCCACCTCTGTCTGTTGATATTCTTCTTCACAAGGAGCTTTATAGATATTCTTCTTTAGCTAAGTTCAAGCATTATGACCCCCAAAGTACACTTACGATCGTTTTCTTTCTACGAGTAATAGGTTTTACTGTCTTTGGAAAAGATAGGTAACGCTCCGCTGTGATACCCTAGTGATTCTTCTACATTTTTGACCTCCTTTTCGTCAAACTATTTTTCTTTCTTTCTATTTTTTTTTCAAACGTCTAGATCATAGATACATATTGTTTAGTACAACGTAGCCAGATTTGGTTCTTGCTCCATAAACGTCAAATTTCATTCACCCACTCACTTTTGATGCTCTTGTATGCGGTTGCCTTGTGATCAGTGAATTCGCTCCCTGCGTTGTTTCTGTCACTTCCTGATGCCATTGAAAATCCCCAGTGTAGCGGGGCTGATGCAAGTTAAATCTTTCGAGGCTCTCTTCTTTGGAAAACACGGGTGAAGCACACCCGGGATACCCTAGAGATGTTCTTCTTTATTTTCGACTTTTCTACTTGCCGAACACTTTTTATCTCCCCTTTATTGTTCTTTCAAACGTCTAGATCACAATTACACCTTGTCTGGCGTAGAATAGCTGTTAAACTTCATTACTCACTCCAAGCCTTTCCCGTTGGCGTGGGATGGAAGTTTAGAGAGGATCAGGCGTCACTCTTGTCACTTGACCGAAGTTCAAAATTACGAGGCCCGTTGCCAAGAGCCCTCGGTTGCTTCTAAGGGCGACATCAATACCCGTAAACAAATCAATCAACCAAACTTGTTCATTCCCTTACAATATGCAATAAAAAAATTATGCAATATATTACATTTATTTCCAAAAATCAATTAATATGACATTAGGACAAAAATTTATGTCACAAAATTGAGCACACACTTGTATTAATTTTGATAAAAATTGCAAATTAATATTTAGTTGCATATCCTTTTGTCCTAATCACAACCTTTCAAACATGGATTCAACTGGGTTTTTCATCAGTCTTCAGCGATTTTCTTCTGCAACAACGCCAGAAGTTAAAAATAGCTTGCTAACTAGCCAGACGAGACGTCTTTTCAGCCTAAATGGTTAGGACACAGCAAGAAAGCACCCGGTCACCTTGTGACGACATAATATTCCTATTCGCCTCTTGTGCCATAGCTAATCTAAATATACAAACACCAAAAGGTCAATAACTTATACAAGAAGACGTTAGACAGATCTCCCACACAATATTTATTCCATAGATTTGTACAATAACGACAAATGAGCACCGTCCCTTCAAAGTAACACCCTAGATATATTTGCCTATCTCACTAATACCGAATTAAAGTTAGCTTACAACAACTTTCCCGGTTGAAGATGACTTGATTCTTGGTTTTACCACGATCGCTCTCACCCTAGCCACTCTTGATCTCGTCTAACACCTGTAAGGCATATATTCAACGCTAGTGACACTCAACCTCTATCGTGCGACTCTCACTTTGCTTATATACTTTCCTATCTACCGCATTTCACTTTATTTCTACCTGCCTCTAATTTAACTAATCACGTTTCATTTGGGTTGGGAAGAAATTGTTATTTATAGCAATCTATCTCAATTAAAAGTCTCCAAGGTTAGTGAAGAGAAAACCGCGAATAGCCCAACGTCACAACTTTTACTTCGTACCTACTGGACCAGGATTCGAAACTCCGCTGTCGGCACTCCAAGGTCAGCAACTCTCTCACCCCCTCCACAGGACACGGGGTAGAATAACATTCCCAATACCTCTGAGAAAACGTCCTCCGCCGAATGTCTATTAAAAAACCCTCAGATCCTCTTTACTTGTTTCCATATCGTCAAGAACGGATTTATTAAACCATCAACTCATATTTACTATGCATCAACGTCTGAAGATTAAGGGTGTGTGGAACTGTTGCTTGCAGAGGTACTGTGTTATTGGGTAGAGGAACTGTGATATTATTTCAACTAATTCTTCGGGTTTCTTTCTGATAGCATTTGAATTAAAAATTCTTCCTAATAAAATGAAACGAGACTTATGGATATTAGGTCGAAATTATGAAGTGTAGTGAATAGATTGGATAAATTAAATTTACAAACAAGAAAGAATTGAAAAAATAGGAGAGTTGGAAGTGCTTGTTGTTGACAGAGATATTGAAGTGATCAAAAAGAAACATCCAGACCGGCCATAAGTAGCTTTAGGCACGAGAATAGATGGAACGAAGGAAAAAAGAGACCAGGATTCGAACTATCCTCCTTAAAACGGTTAAGGAATCGAGCCTGATTGCTTCTATCTGATAAATAAATTGTACTTTTAGTAAACATTAGTTCAAATACGTTTAAGCAGTTTAATCTTAGAGAAAGTAAAGTAGAAGAGAGATAATCATTACATAATCATAAATTTGAATATAAATAATTGGATATCGGCATAACTGGACTCTTGATTTCTTCATACTATTATAAGCGACTCTTTTAGTTAAGTTTAGAGATGGAAGGAAATACTATTTGGGTGTCATAGTACAACAAATATAACTTGTCTCACTTTGCCGGGTGTTTCGGATTATTATACTAGTCCTACTTTATCGGTACTTTTTACAAGTTATTCTTATATATCTCAAGTTCTACCGTTCTATCCATAATGACATTAATTGAGACTAGTTATTTTATTCCTCTAACTGCCATATAGCACCCAAAGGAGGTCGGATCCACACCAATACTGAACAAACTTTATAATGTTCTTAGAAAGCAGTTTTTCCCAATTCCCCTCTACTCTCTTTACTATCTATAGCTCCAGTACAGATTGAAAACAGAACAATGCTTCAGAATTTCGGCTTTAAAATATAATTTTTTCCGAATGAGTCTCTCTCTTTTCTACTAATGTAACTAAAGAACCGCTTCCATATCTGAGAACAACCATGAAATTTTGCACTGAGAAAAATACGTCAAACAATTTCGGCCTTCTTCCGATTTCTGAGGATATCGATAATCTACGTTTTGAGACGTTTGGCTTCGTATTTTTCTTTAAAGAGTGCATAATCTTTCTCGTCACACAGTAACGCTCAAAATCGTATCTTCCCTCTACAAGGAATATTGAGATAGATCTCATTATCTGCTTCTTCTGCTGCATTCTTTTTGGACACAATCACATCTTTTCCCAATCAACGAGCAGCCGATTTTCGCGAGCTAATTTCAAGCGTTGTTTCAGACGAGTCGAGGGTTCGCATATTGGTGCCACCATATACCCGTCGAATATTGGGGATAATGTACAATCAGGAACATTGAAAAAAAAACGCACCAGAAAGAGAGATTTAGATTAGAATAAAATGATATGCACATAATGATACAGATGAGAGATTCACTTGATCCCAAAATCAAGACAATTAAACAAATATAGTGTATACAATTAGTCAAATACTTTGGAACTTCGACAGTGCGTAAGACCACCTCTTGTTACAATACATGTCGTAACACTGCCATGACAACTAATGCTCTGTTTATTCTTCCATTAATATATATATATATATATATATATATATATATTGTTACTAGCTTTAAGGCGAATTTAAGAAAATGTGATAATAAGTTAACTGAAAAATTTGTTCGTTAAGTATGTACTCAGTTTTGTGGTATGGTTTTTCGATAAGACTTTATACTTACTCTCTTTTTTCCAAAAAAAAAAAAAAAACCAGGTTCCCCACCCTCCTCCCCTCCGAATAGGGGGAAGAAGAAGAAATAAAACAATTTTTTTTTCACTTACCAGGAAGGGATGGACAAGAGAAGAAAATTCTATTATTTTTATGAGAATGTTAGCCTGTTATTTATAAATTCTGCAAATTTTCAAAGTGTATATACAATTAAGGGGGCTACTGTATATAATTGCACATCTTTACATTTAACTAGTACGACTAACAATATATTTAAATAGCTGAACTCAATATATGATTTTTAGAGTTGTTTTTCTTGTGAGAGATAATATATATTCGCTTTCATTCAAATGGTTTCCAAAATGACCCATTTTTGGAACTCTTATATTTGAAATCGAATTCTTTAGTTATCATTCTGTTTGAAGTTAGGAAACATTAAACTCTGGCTTTTTTTTTTTTTTTTTTTTGTGCTTGGAAAATACCTTCCATATAACACAAACTTTTTGGGAAAAAAACACAGGAATGGCCAATCTTTTTGGATTGAAGAAAAAAGCAAACGAAATCGTATCTCTGTTACATAAAGGGCGTGGGGCTGATCACACCTGCTCAAAGAGTTACTTTTACAAAAAGTAAATGTAGATTTTAATTTATATATACAAAACTATATTTCTAAAAATCACTTAAAAATTTACTTATCATATTTAATGGAATCCTTGAGCTTGATGATTTTCAAAGATTTCAGCAATATATTGGGTCGAATAACTGAAAAAGATACACGCATCTCCTCTTCGAAATGTTCCACCTTTCAGAGGCTTTATCTTTTTCAGGTAAGTACGGGCATCATGATCCCGAGGTACCTTAGGATTCTTTTATTTCCTATGGGGTTTATTGTCTTGGGTAAACTCGGATGATGCTTCTCCAAGGTATACTTCTTCTTTTCAATCGATGTTTATCATTTTTCAAACATCTAGATCACATTACACCTTGTTTTCTGCAGCACACCCCCACATTGCTCTTGCGCCTTTAAACTCTACTATCACTCGATCACTCTAAATTTTCTAGCCTTTCGCATTCCTTTGTTCTTTTATCCAGTATTGAAAATAGTGGTTCGTAAGGATATATGGAAATCAATAATTATGTGTTGGGGATTTTTTGAAAAATTCATATAATGATTTTTAACAGAAATTCAGAATAATTGTGAATGGACCCAACTTATGACAGTCATTGTGACATAATTTACTTGTTCGTTACATTTTTCTGCACAACTTAGTCTAGTATATGATGTCATTCTTGGTAGAAATTGGGCGATTGTATTTGGTCATTCGATTGTAGTTGGTGATTCTACTGGTATTACGTGATCCGCAAACAATGTGTTTGAGAATCAAGTAAAATTTCGTTTTATGTGACTGAGTGAGGGATTCAACGCACTAATCAGTACTTGTCGTGCTGTTCTGTTTAACATAAAACTACCAAATGAATCAAAAGGTTACAGTGTACCTTTTAAACTGTTTAATGCATTTGGTGTGTAGAATTTAAACGCCTCTACGCGAAGCAGTCCAGCAATGGGTCACAGTATCTGAAAGTGTTGAAAGCATACAAGATCCGGACCATCCTCGTCGAAAGCTACGAAACGGGCACCAAGATAGGATCCTCCAATGAAGATTATCTATGGATATAAGGTAGTCTGTGTTGGGAGAAAATCGTGGACAAAGGAAAGAAAAAGAAATTTGCTCTCGCAATGTCATGTATGTGCACACACAGAGCAAAAACTAAGCATAAAGACGTGTTGCACATGTAAATGCTGCAGTGCAATCCTCCACAGGGAATCATGCATCAAAACATTACTAACATTTGTTGGTTACGAAATTCTAATTAATCTCTAAGTGGTAGTGTTGAAAAATAAAATGAGGGAACACATTTTCATTTTTGATTGATTTATTTTATTTTGATTATGATTGTAACCTTTCATCATATAATTTTGTGGGAGCTATCATTTCATCATACCTTTTTTGTCAAAACAAATTTTAAAGCTATTTTTTCGTCAGTCTTAATTATTCGTTTGTGGGTTTTCCGATCACTAAAAAAATATGTTTAAAAATCAAGGAGAAAATTTAATTCCTCCCTGAAATCTTCACTATGTTGTGCTCTTTCGAATACACTTTATTGTATTCAAATAAATAAAATAATGTATATTTGAGAAAGAAAGTTGAAATTCCATTATGTTCAAAATGGGTGGTAGACGGGAGCCTTAAGAAGCCGTATACAAGAGTGGTTTGAAAATTACATGTTTTGGACGATAGATTCCGTTGATGTTCCATTGTGTGTGACATCTTTCAAATGGTGCGAAAACAAATGTAACATTGATTCATAGATTGATTTTGGTTGGCGTTGCGTCGAGTTGTCACCATGGATGAGACTTGGAAGCATTATTACATCGGAAACCTAGGAACAAACGAAATAATGAATTGTTTCTGGTGAATCTCCTCCAAAAGCGGAAACGATCTCATCGGCCTAAAAAGTTATGGCGACGATTGTATGCGATGCGTCCCACTCATAGCCTTCTCCAAAGAAGGAAAAACGATTAATGAATAATGGGCCCATTGATCGTTGCCATACCCATTCCGTCTCATATATACTTATCAATAATAATCAGTTGTGGATTTAATCATCATGCGGTGTAAATAAACGTGGAAAATATTAAAAATAATATGCGTGGAGTTTTATCTAATATACGGCTCCCCTAAATGTTTTCTTCGAATATCACTGAAACTATTGATCTGATTCGAATGAAAAATTAGGAACGAAGAATGTTTAGATCATTCTCTGCCCATTTCTACAAAACACACACACACATAATGAAAAAAAATTAGGAGTTGATAACTATGGTAATTAATTTATCCATGAGCACCCTAATTTAGTTCTTTTTGGGTCAGTAACAACGACACTAATTTTGTCAAGCTACTATGAGAATTAATGAAGTTAAAAAGTATATTCCACTCTTTTTTTCCTTCCTTGAGTGTACTAACCAGCAAGAAATGCTCATGTCGCATTTCTCTTCAAAACTTGTAATTGACGTTTGAGAACATTTATAGCATAAAATAACTTTTCTCAAAAGCAGGTTATCGACGGAATGCAATCGAAAGGTACGATTAATTTGCTCAAATTGAACAAAATTGGTCACATGCACATAAATACATGTCGAGTAGCAAAAGAAGGAACTTATTAACAGAAGAATGGATGTACAACTAATTTACAGAAAGAAAATAGAAACATAAATAGGAAAAAATGGCCAAATCAAGACAATTGGAACAAGCAATCTTGAGATTAAATATAAAATTAGTAAAATAAAAATGATAAAGAGGCAATTTAAAAAAGTTATTGAACTGTATTGGCAGTATTTGCCTCTCAATTTGAATGCATTATATTAATTTAGAATGAGTAAAAGGATTAATTTATAAAGCAAATAGATTCGGCAATTCTTATGGGTTTAAGTGAAATTCTTGAGTGAATGGACGGTGAAACACATAATATTCGATGTCTCCAATATAACCACAAAGAAAATTGGAGTTAATTTTCATTTTAAATCTATATAAATATGATAGAAACGTGTCATGGGTTTATGTAGTTAAAAATTTAGTTTACGAATGGAGAATAGAGCTTAATTTTCAAGTAAAGGATACGTAACGAATCTTTATAACCCGTAAGTAGGAATTAGAAGAGCGCTCCCAGTCGATAGGCGCAATTGTAGAGAAAGCGAGGGAATTTTTATTTTTAAAAAAAATATTTATTCATATCGACGAATATCGCCTAACTGAATAATTGCAATGTTTTAATTGCGCCAAATGCAATATTTTTATTTAATTGAAATAATTTTTAAAAAAAGTTCGATTTGAAATTTTAAATCTTGAATGTTAAATCTTTTGATACATGAAGCATTTTGGATATCCTTCAAAATACTTGGGGATAAGATGACTTCGCTTGATCATACCAAAACAAGACCAATCTTAGTGGGAGTTTGAGTTCGCCCATTCGAGTGCTTCCAGTGCCCCCAGAAAGGTGTAGCATATCCTCAAAAAAAATTATTGGTCGTTTGATAAGTCTACATAACTTTAATATCTATATTAAATGAAGAAAATCAGGGAAAGAATCAAAATGATTCGCTGAGGAATTCCCGAAATAAAGAATTTTGTACAATTTTTGAAATCCTACAACCCTAATCCGAAGAAAGATCTAAAAATTTTTTACTACTACTGACAAAATGATTATGCAAAGATCTCTAATTTTATCAAACGAAAATAATTTTAATTGCCTCCTCGACCTTCAGGTAACTTACGAAGAGTTTTTGTCTTTTCTTCTATGGTCCCAAAACAAAAACGAGAGCTGCCGTTGAACCTCAACACGCAGACGTCAAAATCAAGATCAGGAAGTCTGGACCGAAATTTTCTCTCGTTATGTGACCGTCTGCCAATTTTAATGAGCACGAGAGAAATTTTTCGGGAAAAGAAATTTCGTCCGGAAAAAGAAAAAAAGGGGAAATTCACCTTCTCCGCCCACAACGCTGCTTCAACGGAATTCTCTGTATCTGTGCACGAAGAAAAAAAATCCCCTTCTTGCTCCGATTTTCTTGACGTTCTATTTCGACCCGTTTCAGAGACCGGCTTACCGAAGCCAAACACCTTTTGCCAATTCTGAACCAAATGATAATTTACAATAGCAAAAAAATTCAATTAAACTTCCAAAATCCGATGATCATAGTTTGAATTGAGAATCGACAGCTTCATCGTACAAGTATAAAACACAGATTCTTATTTTTACGCAACATAAATGGACTGTATACTATTAAATTTAAAAATGAACAAAACTCTTATAATTACGAACAATATTTTTATATAAAATTTCAACCGAAATATTACATAATCACCAAGACTCCTAATAATAGAGCAGACAAATCAAATACACAACGACATTGTTCGAGTTTTTATTTACCAACTGAACATGACGTCCGCCTAAAACTTAAAGGTCGAAACGCGCCCAAAAGAGCCCACCGACCAACGAGGCTTGCCAAAAAGTACTAACATCCATTATCTTGGATATGCCGACTTATCTCAACAGGATTAATCCCAAAAGAGTCACCCATAGCTAAATGTTTGAGTTCGATTACCAATTGGGCTCTTCCGAAATTTCCCTTTTTATCTATAGATAGTCAAACAATTACCGAAAACGAAATTATTCGATTTCCTTGTGTTAAGCTCAGTGAGACATTGATAATACCATCCTTTCTGGTCAAAGCTTAAACCAGATCAGAAAATATTCTCAGTTTGATAATTTTTTTAACTCTTGTATTCGATTCAACATCATGAAAACGAACTTATGACATTTAAAAGGCTCCGTGGCGGAAATGTGTACTAAATACCGTATGTATTGGAAATCGGAAAATTTGGCTATGAAGATCTGTCTGTTATCTCTTATGTATAGAAGATATATGAATAGTTTTTATAAAGTAAAATAGGTACTTATGTCTTTGCGGTCCCCGTTAACATCTCAAGCATTAACGATTAGCATTCACATTTTCACTTTTGACACAATATTTTTCTAGAAAAGTGCCCTTTTAAAAGCGCGTGAAAATGTCTCATCGCAGTCGTGAAGCCAGTATCTCTCGAAGCGTTGCGTAAGCTCTTAAATGTTCATTAATGGGTTTAATACGCGATGTCCGACAGATTCAGATACATTTAGATCCTTTCCGATCATCTGGTCAAAAGCCAAAGTTTCATCTTTTTCTGCTTAGCTACACTTAATTCTAAAATCGAATTACTTTGAAATGATATACATTGAGATTTTTGGTTTTGCAAGCTTTGAGATGATTGTGCTTTTAAGAGATACTTATATGAGGAAGGAGATTTCTTTTATATTTTTCTAAGTTACTAACAGGAAAAAATTCTGGTGGCATTGCATTGTAAAATGACCACAATATTTGCGAATAGAATAAATCTAGAACTGCACAGAAGGAGCAAGTGCAATCCTTTCCATTTGCCATTTGATAACAAATGCCGGATACAAACGTGGTTTTTATTTTATTATTCGAAATCAAGGCTAGTAGAGAGTATTCAAAATGAATACATAGGTAAATGTAATTAAATCATAAAAAAATTTAATGAGAACAACTTTGTAATTATAACCATCAAAGGATGAGTTTTTCCAACTGCTTATTTGTGCCCGACACGCTTCGTAAATTTGAACCAGTCAGGTTATTGGATCTTGAAATAAAGTACAATGCCAAGTAGATAATGAGATCGATGTATACGTTAACACCCTATTTACCACTTCCATATCAACAAAAAAATTGTCAGCTAAGACAGATTTAATGAACACCAGTCCCACTACACCAAACATGTCAAATTCGCGGCCCACAATGAATATCTTTGTAACCCAGGCAACATATTTGTATTTAACAAACATTTTACGACAAATATTAGCATAATTTTTTAAATTTGTATTTATACTTAGTTATTGATAGCCAACCCATGACTCTCATTTATGAACCATTAGCAGTCGTGTTGAATCAGCACACCTCGTCCCCCTCCCATAGGAGCGAATTTTTTAGCAGCTAATAATAAATTAATACCATTAATCTTCTACTGTCTCGCTTGGTGTGCCTAACATTAAATATTTCGTTCTCTTGGAGAACAAGAAAATTAAGTTCATTTACGTTATATTGCTCGTATTTTGTGCAGTCATTCTATGTCTAATAAGTTAATGCATTTTTTTAAATAGTTATTTTGTGTTGATCACCAATTTTTGTTCCTTACATTCAGTATATCGTTAAGGAAACCAATAAGAAGTAAAATTAGAGGCTAAAAATTTTCTAACGAGAGAAATCATGGGTATTTACAAGAAAAATGGGAATTGAAGTATTTTTTGGGTGACATATAAGACAAACTGGTCTGTTTGGTACGTAATAATGTTGCTAGTGCACCAAAGTTATTAAATAGCATAAAACGCCACTATGAATAACAAAAGCACTTTGATATACATAACAAGGAAAGGCATTGTTTAACTTGAACCGTGGAATATTTATCGTTCATCCACTTTATTTTACAAATCAGCTACGGAAACAGTTACAGCGCATGATTTATTGAAATAAATATAATTATTTCCGTTGCCAAACGATTTATTAGAAAAAAAATTAATCGACCAAAAGATTACTTGGAGGAAGTGAGAAAATTCGACTTTAAGTTCTTAGATTTAAATGCGAGAGAAACATTTCTAACTAATTTATTCCTTGACGTCACGAGACAGACAGAAAATACGAAGAAAAATAATTAATGAAATTTAGCAGTGTGCCGCCACGCAGAATCCTAACAAAAGGCAATTGCGAGAAAATAAATTGAAGAATTATGATAGATGTACTCATATATAAGAAACTAAGAACAGTACTGAGATTAATGAGGTGTTCTGTGACGTGAAAAAATTAAATAAGAACACAAAATGACAACAAGTGATTTCCAGTGTTTGAGAAAATTTGCAATAGACAGTAAAATTTGTAATAATGTTTTAGTTCTTATTTTGAATAATTTATTCACTGACATGCGAGAGTGGTTAAAAAGTATCTGAATTTGACGATAGATAGTGTTGCAACGTCAAGTTGGTGAAAGCATTGTGCAAAGCCGCCATATAAAAACTCCGGCTCTAAAACAAATGTAACTTTGATTCAAAGGTTAGTTTTGATTGATGCCGCGTCGAGTTGTCACTTCTATAAGACCTGGATTCATCATTATACACAATAAATCCAGCAAAAATCGAAGCAATGGGTTGCTTCCGGTGAATTTGCTTCAAAGAAGACGAAGATGACTGGGAAAATAATGGCGACGATTTTTTGGGATATGGAGGGTGTTCTACTCATTGACTTCTTAGAAAAAGGAAAAATTGTCACTGGACAATGTTACAATGTAATTAACGCGGGTACTTTTTGAACCTCAAAGCAGAATTGTCTTTTTAAGAAGCGTTCTGACACATCTGAAAATTCAATAAAAACACGAAATGATATTAAGTGCATCGGAGGATTTCATAAAATTTGCAGAACACAACAAAGTATTTTGTTCTTCATATCGATTAACTTATTCAATGACATATTTCCACTTTAAAACATTGTACTACGTATTCAAGACTATTGTATTAGTGAAAGATATTAAGAAAAAGAATATATAAAGATAGAAATTCGACATGATGGCGTCACAAAGAAGTCCAATTAAAAATAATCTACCGTAACAGCACGCTTCATTTGCTCCGATATTATAAATTAATGAATATTATGAAGAAGACAGTTTCATTGATCTGTATATTTCGATTAACTTTAAAAGAAATTCTGTTTCAAGTTATTTTTCCAATAAATCAATTCCAATTAAAACTTCAACAATTCATTTTTCTTGCATGATTACGTGCGGGAAAAGAGAGGCAAGCAAGAAAGTACAGCCTCGAATGGCTTTTGTGTCAAATGACGTTGGAGTTGTAAAGAGCAAAGCAGAAAAATTAACATGTGCATTAATTGATTATTAACGTTGCAGTTTACTGTATCTCATTGATTGATTGCTTATATCGTCACACTTAAAAGTAATATGCAGGATATTAGCAACGAGCTCTGATTCTGCATTATGTTCAAGTGATAAGAACGACACTTGAGCTTCCACTTTATCCATACCACGCCAAAGTAAGGACTTTGAGCCCCAACATAATAATGCGCCGTAACCCCTATTCAACGGGTCTTTAGTGGCATCGAACTTATGATTCGATGAAAACTATGCCGGCAACAAAATCGTGACAGTGATGATTTGGCTACCGTGACCACAGTAACCAAAAGAACAACTTTTTTTAAAATTCTGGAATGGTACAGTTCTTCCAGGATATTTTTTTTTATTGATATCTAATCTATTTATATGTAAAAAAAAAGGAAGTTTGGGTGTGCGTTTGTTTGTGCTACCATTAATGTATGCTTTCATTTGTAATGAACTTAATTTTCAAATGTGTACTGCTGCACAAAAAAAAAAAAAAAAAAAAAAAAAAAAACCTTTAACTAAGAGTGCAGTGTCAACCTTGTCGTCAAATAAAGATGAAGTTGAAACAGAGAGGTCTGAACCTTTTCCCAAAAATTAAAGATAATCTTATTGGCCATCCCTCTGTTCTGACGACGAGGGTGAAAGCTGCCATTAAATCTTGGTGACGACCCAGTCACCGGAATTCTTCTCCAATTAGTCATGCATTTGCACAGAAACACGGAAAGAGATGGCGACTATGCCGAAAAGTGAATACTGCATTACAAAGAAACATTTTATTTAGACAGATATCTTTCTGCCCCTCATTTGGAGCAGTACAGGTTTGCAGTAAGATAAATCCTGGTGAAAAACATCCAGACTAAGCCACAATGACAGAGATGCACATACACCACCAAACTCTATGCACTGGTGAACGGCCTAAATCATCCTTGCCTCAAATGTATCTTAAGCTATTGCTCATAATTTCACATAACTTTCTCGTCCACAAACACACCCTCTCTCTATCTAAGCATCTGAGGTAAAAGCAATTTTTCTTAGCCCTTGGGGCGCGTGCCTGTGGACTAGCCACAGCATGTCATGGACAGGTATCCCTCTTTCTGGGCTTGGGATCGTCTGACATTCCAGAGAGCAGGGTAGACTGGGATGTCAGACATGAACTTACTTTCTCCTGATTGTAACACTTGAGGAGAGTGCCCCCTTTATTTAAGCACCAGAGGATAGCATTCCCTTATTTCACACTCGAGGAGAGTGTCCATGGTTACGGCGCACCAAATGGAAATATTGCAGCAGCTAAACAGAGTATAGCTGTGCGGTTTCCAGTAACTCAATATAAGGTTGGACACCTAGAGGATGTGTAAACCACGTTATATTACTTAATACCAGACCTATATGGTACGCCAACTAATATAAGGTGCCATTTCATGGCTGTACGTACCTCTTTCTTTCAACACCTGAGGAGGGTGTCCCCTTATATAGCACTTGAGAAGAGCACGTGAATGATGCCTCAGGTAACTGTGTACCAGTAAGAGACTCAACGACAGCTGTAGACCAGACACTGCTCTGCCGTCTTCTTAATAGCACTGCATCCGATTTTAACACCGGAAGAAAATGCGACAAGCCTTTCACAAAACTGAGCCACAAACATTGCTCCTGAGCAGTCTTACGTAAAAACAAAATTATTTTATGACACTCGAGGTGAATGCAACCCTTCTACTTTATTCGGACTAGGGACCGGCTGGCGTAGGCACTTCCACCAGGCGCGGTTGCTTCTTGGCGCAGCAAAAATTTTGAAAATTGGGTAGCAAATGAAATTGTTATGGATACGTACTTGTCAGTTCTAGCCTCGTAATAACGAATTTTAAATAGTTTCATTTCATTACATTCAATTATTTATAACAATATCATTTTTAAAAATCCTACAATTAAATAACGACAAATTGGTAAAGAAGAGGTTATACAAATTCTTTTATAACGCGTTATCATAACTCTTTATTTTTATTTATCTTTGGCGAAAGGTAAATTGATAGGTAATTAACATAATTTTTTTTAAACTTCTGCTATTTATATTTCAATTACAGAACACACAGTTTTACTAGAAGAAATTACTCAACACTTTTATCTAGTATTCTTTTGGTAAGTAATAACAATATTCACATCCGTTTTAAAGAAGATGAATGATTTCTTTAATTTTCAGAAAAACATCATATCAAACACAATAGCATGAATTGCAATGGGAACAATTTACAGGTACGATGATTGATCATGATACAAGAATATTTACAAATGCAAGAAAAATGTTCGATACAAAAAACCTCGAACTGTATTTTTGTTCCACGTTTTTTTGTCATATCATCTTCTAGTCCACTCTCCAAAAAGAATGATAGTAGGTTTCAGGCTGACGATTGCTTGTAGTTTTTGGTATCCAAAAGTTTTTTCCCACACATGGCACATATACCTAAAAGGGTGAAAATGAAAATAAAATTACAAGAAAATCGCAAGTTCTCTTTTACAAGCTTCTATTTAACGTTATTTTCATATGTATGTCTTTCCAATTCAAAATATGTTCTCGAATTTTAATCTACTTCCTCACATCCGATTAAACTGAAATGTTGCATTACAAATAATACAAAATGCCCGATGACAATACAGTTCAATGGTATGCTTTAGCAGTTACACATTTTGGAAGGAGAACCTTGCAATAAATGTCCAACAGGAATAAAATTTTGCTCACAAGTATAGCTCACGTAATTGCGTTTTAGTATTAAATTTCCAGACTAAAAATAAATAAAAGTAAAAAAAAAAAATTCAATCAATCTTTTATTTAATGATGGACCAAAAGGAATAAAAATAATTTTTTTAAAAGTAAAAAGTTATATAATTTATAAAAGCTTGATGCATTAATATTTCTTTTGGTCTCATATATAAATAAATACCTATGGTATTTAATTTATCAGCAAATACCTTGGTATTTAAATGTCTCGATGTTTTATATAAATTAAAATTTTATTTAACATTAAAAAATATTTTTACACCTTTTACCCCACCTTCAAGCAAAACTTGATTTTTTTTTATTATTTATATTTATTCTTCAATAACTCGAGGGGAGGTTATATATTAAAACTCCAGTAATCAGACAGATTACTTAAGTATACATTTTAATTGAAGGCAGTTTGAACTAATAGAATAAAATTAACTTTTATTTAAAAATCTAAACTATGGTATAACATAATTCACAATAATTACGTGCATGTAAAAAACCATATCTGCATCAATTTGGCAGATAAACAAAAAATAGAAAGCAAATGCGAAAGGAGATAGAACAGTTTTCTAGCGTAGGTTTATACATCAGGTTTATACATATGAGCATAATCTGGCAGCGGTTGTAGAAACGCCACAAGCTCAACTGTTCTTACTTAAAAAAATAAAATCATTCAGAAATCTAATTCATTATTTCATCGTTTTAAAAATATGCAATAAAACAAATTAGTGAAAAAAAATTCCAAATTGGGATGTATAAAGCGATTTATTAACAACACTTAATACGAATAGCCATATTATGTAAGAATTAAGAAAAAGTTACATATATACACAGGTACATACATAAAAATAAGAGACATAAACACATAAGACAAAAATCGCGGCTCCTTACAATCATCCTAGAATATCACCAATTTAGTCGGACAGTTAGAGAAAATTTGGCAAGTAAGTCCACAAGACACCATCCGGGAATTTGATCAACCTATGTCAGGCCGGGCGAAAGCTTGCATCTAGGATAGGATGAGCGCAATTTGTAACAATCGAATACTAGAATAAGTCATCTAAACATTCTGAAATAAGTTTTTTTTTTTTTTTTAAGTGCATACTCATCGCATCCACCCCTTTTCGATGATACATCGTTTTTTGTCTTACAGAGTAATTTAAATCGTTTTTGAAAAATTGCGTGTACAATATAAATTTTTATGGAAACAACACTTAACTTACGTATCAGAAAAATATTTTCATATTATTTGCTATACTGATGGCAGAGTTGGGTTTGAAATTGTGGTCTTCAGAAATGGTATTAAATTCGAGTACTTTCAATATAGAATTCAAGTGAATGTATGGTGTTTGTAGCTGAACTTTTATGTTTAAACTTCATCATCACATGAATAGCTGAACAAAACAGTGTCGGATCAGACTTCCTCATTTGTATCGACTCCCTTGCATCATTGGAGACATTACAATGTATTTTTTCTTCCAATAACATAATTTTAGAGATATAGACGACTCAAAATTCTAAAAGATAAAAACTTCTCGGTAGCCTTTTCATTTTATCGTAGACACACAATTATTTTGGAAACAAAGGGGCCGATTTTCTTGCAAAGACTGCCACTAAGCGCAAAATTGACATATCTCTTTTCACTTCATTTTTTTACAAAACTATACCGATAAAGAGGAGAAACAATTTGAAATTGAAAAATAATACAAGAAGAAAAACTTTAAAAGGAATAAAAAGTAATTATAACAATGTGAAAAAAAAAATTTACAGACTTTGATTTTCTCAAAGGTCGGCAACCTTCGAAAGTTCCAGAATCTGAAACTCACCTTTATTATTAAATTTTAAGAATCGATTACTTTTAAGGTCCATCAAGAATTCATTAACGTAAAATAAAACCTAAGGAAATCCTTATTTAGCTCTCATTTACTGCAACGAAAAATACCAAAAGAACAAAGAAAATAGTGAACGTGATGATTCCATTTTACCCTGACCATTAATAGAACTTTAAAATCTTTTTTATAGCACTGAATACTCATATCTAAATCAGAAATGCACTTTAAATATACTTTTAAAAATAAATATACGAAGCTTGATTGAAAAGTAGTTTCTCCATGGTAAAAATCCTTTTACTTGGCACTCGATTTCCAAGATTCTTGTACTTAAAAGCTATTTTCTTTGTCATCCTTTGTTTTGTTTGATTCCAGGTGTCGTGGGTGCGCTGAGAACTGAAAATAGGGACATCCATGAAGATCCACTTTACTCGGTCCCCAAAGCTGAAAGAGCATCTTAAGAGACTATTTTTGTTCTAACGACGAGGTGAAAGTTGCCATTAAAGACTGGTGCGATAACAATAATCGGATGATTGAATAATTGTTTTTTAACGTTGTATTTAGAAGCAACTACAAGGGCAATTGGTGGTGAACCTCAGTCAAGTGACGAAGATGACACCTGAGCTGGCACCTCACTCTCAAAAATTTCCACGCCATACCATAGGATGAACTTATCGCTACGACATATTTACGACGACACAGAACCCTGCGTGCAACTAAGAAAAAAAAATTATTCATTATATTTGAACATGCATAATATACGCATTTCATAAAAAGAAAAATTCATTTTAAACAAAAGTTGGAAAACTTTTGTTTAAAATGCCCTCCCCCCCCACCGGACACTACGAAAAACAGCAAATAAATAAACAAATTTAAAAATAAACTACATCGTATTTAGCGGATTTTTTTAAGATAACTGTTTATCTAAATCTTTATCCCATGCACAAAATATTCAAACAAAAAAAAATACAAAACAACCAGAAAAGTTTCAAAATGTTATTTTGATTA
>BMAW01088844.1:121890-265067 GCA_019974015.1 Nephila pilipes | reverse complement strand
AAGTTACGCTGTTGCTCATTGATGAGAGATTTGGAAGCATTATTGGCATAGAAACCCAGGAACGAACGAAATAATGAATTGTTTCTTGGTGACTTCCAAAAGCGGAACGATCTCACGGCCTAAAAGTGATGGCGACGTGATTGTATGCGATGTTTCCACTCATAGCCTTTCTCCAAAGAAGGAAAAATGACATCGAATAATGTCTATTATTGCCATACCTATCTCCGTCTCAGAAAGTATATATACTTATATCAATAATATGCTGTGCTGTGGATTTTAATCATCATGCGGTGTAAATAAACGTGGAAAATATGTAATATGTGTGAGTTTTATCTAATATACGGCTCCCTAAATGCTTTCTCTTCGAATATCACTGAAACTATTGGATCGATTCGAATCAAAATTAGGAACGAAGAATGTTTAGATCATTCTCTGCCCATTTCTACAAAACACACACACACATAATGAAAAATTAGAGCGATAAAACTATGGTAATTAATTTATCCATGAACAATTCATAATTTAGTTCTTTTGGGTCAGTAAACAACGACACTAATTTTGGTCAAGCTACTATGAGAATTCTCCACGAAGCGTTATTCCAATTTTTTTCTTCCCTTTGAGTGTACTAACCAGCAACAAATGCTCATGTCGCATTTCTCTTCGTGAATTGACGTTTGAGAACATTTATATATAAAACAACTTTTCAAAAGGTTATCGACGGAAATGCAACTTGAAAGGTAATGATTAATTTGCTCAAATTGAACAAAATTACTACATGCAAATACATGTCGAGTAGCAAAAAGAAGGAACTTATTAACAGAAGAATGCATGTACAACTAATTTACAGAAAGAAAATGAAACATAAATAGGAAATGGCCAAACTAAGACAATTGGAAACAAGCAATCTGATTAAATATAAAATTATATAAAATAAAATGATAAAGAGTACTGAAAAAAAGTTATTGAACTGTATTAAGTATTTGCCCTCAATTTGAACGTAATATATTAATTTTAGAATGAGTAAAAGGATTAATTTATAAAGCAAATAGACTCCGGAAATTTTATGGCCTAAGTGAAATTCTGAGTGAATGGACGGTGAAAACATATACATCTGATGTCTCCATAATATAACCACAAAGAAAATTGGAGTTAATTTTCATTTTAAATCTATATAAATATGATAGAAACGTGTCATGGGTTTTATGTAGTTAAAAATTTAGTTTACGCAATGGAGAATAGAGCTTAATTTTCGCGGCAAAGGATACGTAACGAATCTTTATAACCCGTAAGTAGGAATTAGAAGAAGGCCCCAGTCGATAGGCAATTGTGAAAGCGAGGGAATTTTTATTTTTAAAAAAAATATTTATTCATATCGACGAATATTCTTAACTGAATAATTGCAATGTTTTAATTGCGCCAAATGCAATATTTTTTATTTAATTGAAATAATTTTTAAAAAAAAGTTCGATTTGAAATTTTAAATCTTGAATGTTAAATTTTTTGATACATGAAGCATTTTGGATATCCTTCAAAATTTGGGGATAAGATGATTTCGCTTTGATCATATACCAAAACAAGACCAATCTTAGTGGGAGTTTGAGTTCGCTCCATTCGAGTGCTTCCAGTGCCCCCAGAAAAGGTGTAGCATATCCCTCACAAAGAAAACTATTGGTCGTTTGATAAGTCTATAACTTAATATCTATATTAAAATGAAGAAATCAGAAAGAATCACAAAATGATTCGCTGAGGAATTCCCGAAATAAAGAATTTGAACAATTTTGAAACTGGCAACCCTAATCCGGAAGAAAGATCTAAAAATTTTTTAATGCTACTTACTGACAAAAAAATGATTATGCAGTATCTATCAAACGAAAATAATTTTAATTGCCTCCTCGACCTTCAGGTAATCTTCTACGAAGAGTTTTTTATCTTTTTTCTTCATGGTCCCAAAACAAAACGGAGAGCTGCTCGTTGAAACTCAAATTATCAATGCAGACGTCAAAATCAAGATCAGATAGTTCCGACCGAAATTTTCTCTCGTTATGTGACCGTCTGCCAATTTTACGAGCACGAGAGAGAAATTTTTCGGAAAAGAAATTTCTGTCCGAAAAGAAAAAAAGGGAAATTCACCTCCGCCCACAACGCTGCTTCTAGCGGAATTTGTATCTGAGCACGCAGAAGAAAAAAATCCCCTTCTTGCTCCGATTTTCTTTCGTTCTATTTCGACCCATTTCAGAGACCGGCTACCGAAGGCCAGCACCTTTTGCCAATTCTGAACCAAATGAAAATTTACAACTCTAAAAAAATTCAATTAAAACTTCCAAAAATCTGATGATCATAGTTGAATTGAGAATCGACAGCTTCATCGTACGAGTATAAAACATGATTCTTATTTTTACGCAACATAAATGGACTGTATACTATTAAATTTAAAATGAACAAAACTCTTTATAATTACGAACAATATTTTTATATAAAAAATTTTCAACCGAAATATTACATAATTACCAAGACTCCTAATAATAGAGCAGACAAATCAAAAAATACACAAATTGTTCGAGTTTTATTTACCAACTGAACATCATCACGTCCGCCTCTAAACTTAAAGCAGAAACGCGCCCAAAAAGAGCCCACCGATCAACGAGGCATGCCAAAAGTTAACATCCATTCTTTAGATATGCTGAATTTATCTCTTCGTGATTAATCCCAAAAGAGTCACCTATAGCTAAATGTTTGAGTTCGGTTATCAATTGGCTCTTCTGAAATTCCTTTTATCTATAGATGTATCAAACAATTACCAAAAACAAAAATTATTTGATTTCCTTGTGTTGGGCGCCCAGTGAGACATTGATAATACCATCTTTCTGGTCGCTTAAACCAGACCAGAAAACATTCTCAGTTTGATAATTTTTAACATTTATTGATTCAACATCATGAAAACGAACTTATAATATTTAAAAGGTCTGTGGCGGAAATGTGTACTAAATAATGTATGTATTGGAAACTGGGTACTCTAGTCATGGTGTTATCTGTCTGTTATCTCTTATGTATAGAAGATATATGAACGTTTTTATAAAAGTAAAATAGGTACTTTATGTGGATTTGCGGTCCCCAAGGTTTACGTCTCGGAGTATTAATGATTAGCATTCACATTTTCTTACTTTTGACACAATATTTTTTCTAGAAAAGTGCCCTTTTTAAAAGCGCGCGCGTGAAAATGTCTCATAGCAGTCGTGATGCCAGTGTTCCTAGAAGCGTTCTTAAATGTTCATTAATGAGTTTACGATGTCCGACAGATCTGTATACATTTGGAGCTCGATCATCCGGTCAGTGCCTGTGTTTTATCTTTTTTTCTGCTTTAGCTACACTTCATTATAAAATCTGAATTATTTTGAATGATATACATTGAGATTTTTTGTTTTGCAAGCATTGAGATGATTGTGCTTTAAAAGAAACTTATATGAGGAAGGAGATTTATTTTTTATATTTTCTAAGTTATTAACAGGAAAAAAATTCTGGTGGCATTACATTGTAAAATGACCAATAATATTTATGAATAGAATAAATCTAGAACTGCACAGAGGGAACAAGTGCAATTTTTTTCCATTTTGCCATTTGATAACAAATGCCAGATACAAACGTGGTTTTATTTTTATTGAAATCAAGGTTAGTAGAGAGTATTCAAAATGAATACAGGTAAATGTAATTAAATCATAAAAAAATTTAATGAGAACAATTTTTGCAATGCAACCATCAAAGATGAGTTTTTCCAACTGCTTATTTGTGCCTGACATTAAGGGTCCGATACGCTTCGTAAATTTGAAACCCGTTGCTATTGATTCAAATAAAAGTACAATGCCAAGTAGATAATGAGATCGATGTATAAGTTATCATGTCAAAATTCCTGCACCACAATGAATACCTGTAACCCAGGCAATATATTTGTATTTAATAAACATTTTACGACACAAATATTAGTATAATGTTTTAAATTTGTATTTATAGTTATTGATAACCCATGACTCTCATTTCTATGAACCATAGTCGTGTTGAATCAGCATCCCCGTCCTCCCATAGAGATGAATTTTTAGCAAAATAATAATAAATCAATACCATTAATTCTTACCGCCTCATTTATGTGCCTAATATTAAATATTTCGTTCTTTGAGAACAAGAAAATTAAGTTCATTTACGTTATATTGCTCGTATTTTGTGCAGTCATTCCCATATGTCTAATAAGCATTTTTAAATAGTTATTTTGTTGATCACCAATTTGTTCATTCAGCATATCGTTAAGGAACCAATAAGAAGTAAAATTAGAGGCTAAAAATTTAACGAGATAAATCATGGGTATTTATGTTGAAAATGGAATTGAAGTATTTTTTGGGTGACTTATAAAGACAAACTCATCTGTTTGGTACGTAATAATGCTATAGTGCACCAAAGCATAACAAAGATAAAAAGCCACTATGAAATAAAAGCACTTTGATATACATAACAAGGAAAGGCATTGTTTAATGGAAACTGTGGAAGATGACGTTCATCCACTTTATTTTGCTAAATCAGCTACGGAAACAGTATTGGATTTATTGAAATAAATATAATTATTTCCGTTGCCAAACGATTTATTAGAAAAAAAAATTAATCTGGCCAAAAGATTACTTGGAGGAAGTGAGATAATTGACTTTAAGTTCTTAGATTTAAATGCGAGAGAAACATTTTAACTAATTTATTCCCTTATCGTCACGAGACAGACAGAAAATAGAAGAAAATAATTAATGAAATTAGAAGAAAGTGTGCCGCCACGCAGAATCCTAACAAAAAGGCAATTGCGAGAATTGAAGAATTATGATAGATGTACTCCATATAAGAACCAAGAACAGTACTGAGATTAATGAGGTGTTCTGTGATGTGAAAATTAAATAAGAACACAAAACACAACAAGTGATTTGTTTGAGAAAAATTTGGTAACAGACAGTAAAATTTGTAATAATGTTTTTTAGTTCTTATTTTGAATAATTCTTATTCACTGACATGCGAGAGAGCGGTTAAAAAGCATCTGAATTTGGTCGATAGATATGCTGCGGTTGGTGAAAGCATTGTGCAAAACCGCCACATAAAACTCACTAAAACAAAATGTACTTTGATTCAAAGTATAGTTTTACTGATGCCGCTCGAAAGAAGTCACTTTATAAGACCTGGATTCATACTACCAACAAATCCAGTAAAATCGAAGTAATGTTTGCTTCAAAGAATTTGCTTCCAAAGAAGACGAAGATGACTCGGGAAAAAATAATGGCGAATGTTTTTTGGGATATGGAGGGTGTTCTACTCATTGACTTAGAAAAGGAAAAAATTGTCACTGACAATGTTAAATGTAATTAATGCGGTACTTTTTTGAACCTCAAACAGAATTGTCTTTTAAGAAGCGTTCTTGACACACTGAAAAATCATCAAAAAACACGAAATGCATTGATGAGCTCTATAAAATTTGCAGAATACAAATAAAGTATTTTGTTCTTCATATCGATTGATTAACTTATTCCTAATGACATATTTAATTTTGTCACATGTATCATTCAAGACTTCATTGTATTAGTGAAAAGATATTAAGAAAAAAGAATATAAAGATAGAAATTCATTATGATGAAGTCACAAAGAAGTCCAATTAAAAATAATCACCGTAACAGCACGCTTCATTTGTCTGAAGATATTATAAATTAATTAACATTATGAAGAAGACAGTTTTACTGATCTGTATTTTTCGATTAACTTAAAAGAAATTCCTGCTCAAGTTATTTTCCAATAAATCAATTCCACCAAACTTCCACCCATTTTTCTGCAGTTTATTTCATGCAAGGAAAAAAGAGAGGCAAGCAAGAAAGTACAGCCTCGAATGGCTTTGTGTCAAATGACGCTGAAGCAAAACATAAAAAAAAGCAGAAAATTCAATACTAATTGATTATTAACGTTTCGCAGCTTACTTTATCTCCCCATTGGATTGACCGTTTATATCGTCACACTTAAAAGTAATATGCAGGATATTAGCAACGAGCTATGATTCTGCACCATGTTCAAGTGATAAGAACGACACTTGAGCTCCACTTTATCCATGCTCACGCCAAAGTAAGACTTTGAGCCCCGACATAATCAATGCGTCGTAACCTTATTCAACGGTCTTAGTGCATCGAAATGATTCGACGAAAACTATGCCGGCAACAAAATCAAATGTGATATAGATGGATTTGGCCACTGACTACAGTAACCAAAAAAAGAACAACTTTTTTTTTAAAATTCTGGAATGGTACAGTTCTTCCAGGATATTGATATCTAATCTATTTATATGTAATAAAAAAGGAAGTTTAAAAGTGCTTGTTTTGTGCTAACATTAATGTATGCTTTCATTTGTAATGAACTTAATTTTCAACATGTACTCAAGCAAAATAAAAAAAAAAAAAAAAAACCAACCTTTAATTCAAGAGTGGTGTCAACCTTGTCGTCAAACAAGATGAAGTTCAAACAGAGAGAACGGAACCTTTTCAAAAATATACCAATCTTATTGGCCATCCCTTTGTTCTGACGACGAGGGTGAGCTGCCATTAAATCTTGGTGACGACACAGGCACCGGAATTTTCTCTCCACTAGTCATGCATTTGTACAGAAACACAGAAAGAGGATGGCGACTGTGCCGAAAAGTGATACTGCATTACAAAGAAGCATTTTATTTAGACAGAGTTATTCTTCCGCCCCTCACTTGAGCAGTACAGGTTTGCAATAAGATAAAGCCTGGTGAAAACCTTCTTCGACTAAGCCACAATGACAGAGAGATGCACATACACCACCACTTATGCACTGTGAACGGGCTAAACTATCCTTGCTCAAATGTATCTTAAACTATTGCTCATAACTTCCACATAACTTTCGTCCACAAACACACCCTCCATTTATTTTGAGCGTCTGAGATAAAAAGCAATTTTTCTCTTAGCCCCTCGGGGCGCGTGCCTGTGGACTAGCCGCCACGTTTGACAGGTATCCCTCTTTCTGGGTTTGGGACGTCTGACATTCCAGAGAGCAGGGTAGACTTCTGGGACGTCAGACATGAGCTTTTACTTCTTTCCTTGATTGTAATGAGGAGAGAGTGCTTCCTTTGTTTAAGCACCAGGAGGCTAGCGCCCCTTATTTCATTAATTCTCGAGGAGAGTGCCCATATGAAGTTACGGCTAACGGTGCACCACAATTGAATATCAAAGGTAAACAGAAGTATAGCTGTACGGTCTCCTTGTGCACCCTGCCATAAGGCTGGACACTCAGGAGGATATGTAAATCACGTTATATTACGTAACACTAGACCATATGGGACGCCAACTAATATAACGTGCCGTTTCACAGGTTGTACGTAATCTTTCTTTTGAACACCTGAGGAGGGTGTCCCCATATTTAGCACTTGAGAAGAGCACACGTGAATGATGCCTCAGTTAATTAAACTAGTAAGAGATCTGAACGACAGCTGTAGACCGACATTGCTCTGCCATCTTCTTTTTAGCACTGCATCCGATTTTAGCACTGGAAGAAAACAGACACGCCTTCACAAAATTGGAGCCAGTAAACATTACTCCCGGAGAACGAGTAAAAACAAAAAATTATTTTATGACACTGAGGTGAAATGCAACCCTTCTACTTTATTCGACTAGACCGGCTGGCGTGGTAGGCACTTCCACTCATTAGGCGTGGTTTCTCGGTGCAGCAAAAAAATTTTGAAAAATCGGGTATAAAATGAAAATGTTATGGTTTCGGTACTTTGTCGTTCTAGGCCTCCTCGTAATAACGAATTTTAAATATTAATAGTTTCATTACATTCAATTATTTATAACAATATTCATTTTGAAAAAAATTTACAATTAAATAACGATAAATTGTAAAGAAAGAGTAAGGTTATACAAATTTTTATAACGCATTATCATAACTCCTTTATTTTATTTTATTTTATCTTTTGGCAAAAAGGTAAATTGGTAGGTAATTAAATTATGAATTTTTTTTAAATTTTACTATTTATATTTCAATTACAGAACACACAGTTTCATAATTTGTATTGAAATTACCTTCAACACTCTTATCTAGTATTCTTTTGGTAAGCAATAATAATATTCATATCCGTTTTGAAGAGGAATGATTTCTTTTACTTTCTTAGAAAACTTCATATCAAACACAATAGCATGAATTATACGGGAATAGCTTTCACGATGATTATCACATGATACAAGAATATTTACAAATGCAAGAAAATGTTCGATATAAAAAAACCTCGAACTGTATTTTTGTTCCACGTTTTTTTTTTTTTTTTTGTCGTATCATCTTCTTCTAGTCCACTCTCCAACAAGAATGATAGTAGGCTCAGGCTGACGATTGCTTGTAGTTTTTGTATCTAAAAGTTCTACACATGGCACAATATATACCTAAAAGGTGAAATGCAATAAAATTACAAGAAAATCGCAAGTTCTCTTTTACAAGCTTCTATTTAACGTTATTTTCATATGTATAAATCTTTCCAATTTAAAATATGTTCTCGAATTTTAATTCATCCGATTAAACTGAAATGCTGCATTACAATAATATAAAATGCCCGATGACACATAGTTCAATGGTATGTCAAGTAGTGACACATTTTAGAAGGAGAACCTTGCAATAAATGTCCATGAATGTACCCTTGTCTCACAAATATAGTTCACGTAATTGAGTTTCAGTATTAAACAGGACTAAAAGAAATAAAAGTAAAAAAAAAAAAAAAAAAAAAAAATCAATCAATCTTTTACTAATTTTGACCAAAAGGAATAAAAAATAATTTATTTAAAAGTAAAATGTTGCTATAATTTATAAAAGTTTGATGCGTTAATATTTCTTTTGGTCTCATATATAAATAATATTTAATTTATCAGCAAATACCTTGCATTCATTTAAATGCCTCTGAGGTTTGAGAGTATAAATTACATTTTATTTAACATTAAAATATTTTTACACCTTTTATCCAACTTCAAGCAAGCAAAACTTTACATTATTTTTTTTATTATTTATATTTATTCTTTAATAACTCGAGGGGAGGTTATATTTAAAAATCCAGTAATCAGACAGGTTACTTAAACATACATCAGAAGGCAGCTGAAATTAATAGGAATAAAAAATTAATTTTATTTAAAAAAATCTAAACTATGGTATACATAATTCACAATATCACTACGTGTATGTAAAACCATAATCAATGTGGCAAATAAACAAAATAGAAAGTAAACGCGGAGTTGATATAGTACAGTTTGAAGCGGTTTATACATCAGGTTTATTGTAACTGAAATGAGTATAACTATGGTGAAACGCCACAAGCCTGCCAACAGTTCTACTTAAAAAAAAAATAAAATCATTGAGAAATCTATTCATTATTTCATCGTTTTAAATATGCAATAAAACAAATTAGTGAAAAAAAATTCCAAATTGATGTATAAAGGATTTTATTAACAACACTTATTACGAATAGCCATATTATGTGTAAGAATTAAGAAAAGTTACATCTATTAATGAGTACATACATAAAATAAGAGACATAAAATGATATAAGACAAAATCGCGGCTTTTACAATCATCCCAGAATATCAACACTTAATGGACAAGAGAAATTCTTGGCACGAAAGCACAAGATTGTTCATCCGGGAACTTGATCAGCCTATGTCAGGCCGGGCGAAAGTCAATTCAGGATAGGATGAGTGCAATTTGTAACAATCGAATAGCTCAGAATAAGTCACTCAACGTTCTGAAATAAGTTTCTATTTTAAGTGTATACCATCGCATCCACCCCTTTTTGATGATATACATCGGTTTTTGTCTTTACAGGTAATTTAAACGTTTTGAAAAAATTGCGTGTACATAAATTTTTATGGAAATAAACACTTAACTTACGGTATCAGAAAAATATGACAACGAGCAGAGTGGCTTAAGTCATATTGCTTGCAACACGCACGGTATCAATTTCAACGTACATTCACTCATCTATAAGCAAGGAATCGAACCTTTCATAATAATTCTCAAGAATTTTGTGTGTTGTGCTTAAGAAGATAAATTGTAAATATCTGCAACGAATTCAAAGACGGATACTCATATGAGGATATCGTACCATAAGTTATGAGTTTGTTTATGCAATTTCTGGTTTCCCTCCAGTAGCCTTTGCCAGTCTTCATAACATAACCTTTAGGTAAAATCTCTCTGCTTCTTCCATCTCTGATTATGGTTTGTGTTCTGCCTCCAGATGTTCTTTCTCATCCCTCAGAGAGAAAGGATATCAATATTATCCAATTTAGCAACAATATCAAAGACAATTTTCCTATTATTTGCTATACTGAATTCAAAAAAAATGATGGCAGAGTTGGGTTTGAATTTGTATCTTCAGAAATGGTGTATTAAATTCGAAAGTACTTTCAATATAGAATTCAAGATGAATGCATGATGTTTTAGCTGAATTTTGCAACCACCATCAAATGAATCGCTGAACAAAACAGTGTCGGATAGACTTCCCTCATTTGTATCGACTCCTTTCATCATTGGAGACATTAAAATGTATTTTTTCTTCAAATACCATTTTAGAGATATAGACGACCTGTAAATCTAAAAAAAAAGATAAAACATATCGGTAGCCTTTTTCTATCATTTGATCGTAGACACATAAATATTTTGGGAACAAGGGGCCGATTTTCTGCAAAGACCGGGCTACTGCTTAAATTAACATAATACTTTTCATTTCTTTTTTTTTTTTTACAAACTATACTGATAAAGAGGAGATACAATTTCAAATTGAAAATAATGTGAAGAAAAACTTAAAAAAGGAATAAAAGCAATTATAACAATGTGAAAAAAAAAATTTACAGGACTTTGATTTTCAAAGGTCGTATAACCTTGAAAAGTTCAGAATCTGAAACTCACCTTTATTATTAAATTTTAAGAATCGATTACTGTCCATCAAGAATTAATATTAATGTAAAATAAAACCTAAGGAAATCCTTATTTAGCTCTCATTTACTGCAACGAAAATAACAAAAGAACAAAGAAAATATGAACGGAAGATTCCATTTACCCTGACCAGGAACTTTAAAATCTTTTTATAGCACTGACACTATAATTTAAATCAGAAATGCAATTTTAAATATACTTTAAAATAAATATATGAAGATTGAAAAGTAGTTTCTCCATGAAAACTTTGGCACCTGATTTCCAAGATTCTTGTACTAAAAGCTATTTTCTTTGTCATCTTGTTTTGTTTGATTCCAGGTGTCGGGTGCGCTGAGAAAATAGGGACATCCATGAAGATCCACTGGTCCCCAAAGCTGAAAGAGCATCTTAAGAGACTATTTTGTTCTGTTCGACGAGGTGAAAGGCTATTAAAGACTGGTGTTAGGATAACAATACCGATGATTGAATAATTGTTTTAACGTTGTATTTAGAAGCAACTACAAGGGTACTGTGGTGAACCCTGTAGTCAAGGACGAAGATGACACCTGAGCTGGCACTTACTCTCAAAAAATTTACTATAGGATGAACTTAGACAATGACATAGACATGACAGACACAGAACTGTGCAACTAAGAAAAAAATTATCTATTATATTTGAACATGCATAATATACGCATTTCATAAAAGAAAATTATTTTAAACAAAAGAAAAAACTTTTTAAAAATGCCTCCCCCCCCACCGGACACTACATGAAAACAGCAACAAATAAACAATTTTAAAAATAAACTACATCGTATTTAGCGGATTTTTTACATAATGTTTTATCTATCCCATGCACAAAATATTCAAACAAAAAAAATACAAAACAACCAGAAAAGTTTCAAAATGTTATTTTGATTACCATCCCCCCCCCCCCCCAAAAAAAAAAAAAAAAAAAAAAAAAAAAAAAAAGAACCACCCTTGCATTTTCCCATGATCGTCATGAAAAATAAAAAAATAAAAAAAATCGAGAAAAAGTAATTTAATATTTTGAAAGTAAAAGAAATTATTTGGAACAGTATTAAAAGAAAATTTAAGTATCTAAGTAATTAATTAACGTAGTTAGAGCTATGAAATTTTGTATATATATTTAGAAAAGTTATATAATTGAAATAAAGTAAGAATTTTTTTTGCGATATTTTGGAGATTTTTTAGGGCACTGAGTCTCTTTAACAAGCATTGCCCTCGCTACACGGTGAGTCTTTAGTGGCATCTGATTCGAACCCGCGACTGGAAGAAAACAACGCCAACCGCCAACTCACGACCATGATCACTCGGCTAATGCGGTAACATAATCAACATAACCTAAATTCTTCTCTGATGGGTTTATCTGTCTAGTCCGGCGTTGAGACAAATGCGAGGAAAAGGTGGCTAATTTATGGACACTCGTAATTAATGACTACTATTAAATGAATTAATTGATTTAAATAAAAAATGGCATCATAACATAATCTCTTTTTTATGTAATTTGTATCTCGTATAACACGAAGTTTTTGTGGAATCAATAAACCGAGTTACAAGAAGAATTACAACACACTCTTATTTCTCTTCTCTATATCTATCATGCATTCAAACCTGAATGGTTTTTCATTCATTTTAGTAACACACAATCACCAAGAGGAAAAAATATTGCATCGCTCGGTAAAAAGTGTGTTATTTTGATATTTTAAATTAACATTACAATAATTTTGATTCTGTTAACAAAATGGATTTTTAATTCATCGACAATTTCGAATAAATTTGCTTACATTAACTATTGATAATATTCGAACAGGTCTTGATGACATTTAACCTTTATGGAATTGGCATAATCTTTTTAACTCCAAAAAATGAACATCTTTGCGATAATTCAAAATTTATCAGCAAGTCAAGAAATAACTATTTTTCTTTTTTCCCAGCAAATTATTAGAATAATTAATTTCTATCTCAGGAGCTCATTGTTATTATTCAAACGTAACGCAATGTCCTAAACATCAAAACTCGATCAATACTATAAAGTTCGACGTAGTATTTTTCTCCTATGGAAATAAGGATGTCACAATCTTGACATCACATCCCCAGAAAGAAAATCTGAAACATTTCAGAGCGTGCCATCTAGTGTCCGATTGGCGAATTTTTTTTTCATATCTTAAGGACTAGGAGTTAATAAGGGTTGAGGAATTTAAAAATATAAAACAACGAAGCATTCCAATTTTATTTATGAAACTTGAAAACATTTTATTAAAAGAATAAAAGGTTACAATTTAAAAGTTTTGATTTTATTCTTTAGAAAAAAAAAAGTGACCTTTTTTTAAAAAAAGCATCTGGTACATAAATTACAGCAACAATAAGATCGCAAAATTTAGACTGAATTCAATTTAAGTTAAGAGAAAAGCCTGCTAGAAAAAAAAAAAAAAAAAAAAAAACCTTTTATACGATACATTAGGTAATTTTTACTTCGTGTATTTTTCTTTAAATTGCAATTCTCCTTAAATATAATTATTATTAAAAGCCTTTCGTAACTAATAAATACTTATCGTGTATCTCTGACACGGGCGAATAAAATGTGCATATTAAGCGCGATTTTTATTTGAGAGAAGCTTGTATTTCTAATTACAATAACATATATAAATATAACAACCACTTATTTAAAGCAAACACCTCTATTTTAAAATAACTTACCTATGCTTAATAAGCATTGAAACCGAGAAACAAAATGTCTCAGACTGGGCAGATTTTGAGCCTTTGGAATAGGTCAATCATTTTAAACGAGGAAATTGAAATTAAAGATTTAAATCGTCATTTGGAACGAATTAATTAATCCGAAAGTCATTGTGACAGTCGGAATAAAAATGAATGAAAGCACACTTTTGTAAATAAGTATTAGTTGATCCAGTTCCCACTGACTATATTTAGACAAAAGTATATAGCAGATTGAGATACCCTTTTAGTGGAAAACACTTTTTTTCTTAAATAAATAACAAAAACAGCTCCCGTAGTTGTTTGATGTCATATGCTACTTAGAGAATGGTAAATGCACTGTAAACATTTCGCGGCTGTTGAAAGGTTAAAATAATATGTTTCATTCATTTATTTGGCAGGGGAACGTTTTTAAAAGTTGTGACTTTTGTTTATCAAACTGCATCTATAGTTCAAATAAATTAAAAAGATTGATGAGATTATAGTCAAAATGAATGCTCTGAATCACTTGGATGTCGGATTCAGATAAATTCATTGATAGCCCTGAAAGTGGGTAAATGAATGATCCTGAAATGGTCAAGTGACGAGGACGGCACCTGAGCTGGCATCCCCTCTCCTAACATCCACACCACGCCAAGGGTCCCGACAGATTTAACGTGCATAAGCCTCGGCTACACGGTGGGTCTTTGGTGGCCAAGGATCGAACCCGCGACCGAACGAAAAACGCCGGTCACGAATCCGAAGCCATGACCATTAGGCTACCGCGGCCCCGTCATAAGAACGGGATTTGAGATCAGAAGCTATGATCATCTACCTCATTTTCGATCCGAAGACTCAAGTTGAGGCTTTTAATGGTGTGAGAGATGAAACATTACACTTTTTAGAATGAAATATCATACACCATGTTTTGGCAGTTTTTGATTTATTTGTACACCTGTTTATTTTATTACGTTATTATTAGCTGCCTTCTAGTAATGGGCGAGTATGAACAAAATACAACATACAAATAATTATTAAAAAATAATCACATACATCATAGCTTGTAACTTTAATTTTGGGGACATACACACCAAAAATCTTGAATACACACCTCTCTACAATAAGTGGAATCTCACTCCCAAATTTAGGGAAGGAGCTTATTAAAGGGAATAAAGTCAAATTTACTTCTGTACTCAGTTATAGTAAACCGGATAAAGCTTATTCGCGAAGAGAAACGTATTTTGGATATTTTATGGAAAGCATAATTATTTACAAGCAGTTCCATTTAAGAAAAGATGAAAAATATATAATTACCTTTTTTGTAGGCGCAAGCTGTAAAACAAAAAGAAAAATACACGCATTAGATATTGAAGAAACACATAACTTTGTGTTACATTTAAGTAAATAGAAAATATAAACAATATACAATGATATAAATCACACAATTTTTAACAGCGAATGATAAAATTATGACATAAATATGTAACCCCAATTTCCGTGCATTTTATAAATGCTTTTTACTTATGATATAAAACTGTAATTCTGTTTTCAAAACAACATATCGGTTAAACACAAAAAGGATTGGCATATTTTTTAAGTATGATTTGATTCTTCAAGGTGTGCACACATTTGCCAATCGCAAGTGTAAAAGCACATTTAAACGTTGAATGAGTAACTCCCGAACCATCTCCTGTAATTTTTCGGCGAACACAAAGAGAGTTCGTAATTTCATCTGCGAAGGCGTCGTTGGTTTCCTTTTTGCTTGCAAAACTCAAAGCCTCATCACCTTTTTTATCTTGAGACTCAGCAGTTGGTTTTTCTTTACCCATGGGTCCCTGGAAATTCATCGTGAAAATAATTTCCACGAATGGTTCATTTCGCGCAAATGTAAAATTTTAGTTTGGTTTTATTAACGTCACACTAGAAACAACACGAGGGCTATTGGCGACGGACCTCGCAATTTTGAACCTCGGTCAAGTGACGAGGACGACACCTGAGCTGGCACCTCCTTCTCCACATTTCCACACCACTCTAATGGGAGAACTTTAGGCCCCGACAGATTTAAAGTGCATCAGCCGCGGCTATACGGCGGGTCTTTAGTGGCATCAAGGCTCGAACCTGCAACTGGACGAAAAACCGCAGAACACGAGTCCGTAACCATGAGCACTAGGCTACCGCGGGCCACACGCAAATGTAAAAGGACCTTTAGAATTAACCTCTCTGAAGAACAAAGCAGTGGAGGTTCTTGGTTCAAAGAAGACGATGTGATACGCCAAATGTGTAATGAATGGACATGATTCAAGATTTTTGTTTGGCAATCGAAACTCAAGAAGTCTTTTTGAACACCATGTTTCTCTGAACACCATGAGAACACCATGTTTCATGTCACTCACAGCATCTTGAATACGTTTCTCAAAATATGCGAAAATAAGTTCAGCTTTGCATTCTAGAAAGGGGAGATCATTTTGAACATTTGTTGTAAATGTAAGTTCAATTCCCCCCTTCCCCCCTACGTTATGTTAGAAGCGCTTTTTACCCTCAGTATATAAAAAAAAATGTCTTAAAGAATGTTGTTTTTGTATAATAAATTCACAGAGGGTCAGACTGGGAATTTTTACATCTGGTACTTGATGAATCATAAATAACTTCTTTGAAGTTTTTTGCATGATGTTGAAAATTAAACCTTAACTCGTTCATTCTGTTAACATTGCTATATTTTAAAGCTGTCTTCGCCTTTGTAACGCCTCCTCTGGTTATTAATTTCCTCTCTTTCAATTAAAGTCTTATAATATATAGTCACAAAAATACACAGTGATAAAAAATAGAAGACAAAATGAGCAAAATAGATTTATTTTTTTTCAAATTATGAATACTTTAAATTGGAATCGAAAGTTCGATTCCCGAAATTTTTTACATCTCCTTTGATTCGCTACCACCACCTAACTTGCAACTTCAATATTAAATTCTTAGTTGCTTAGTATACATTTTATTTAATCTATTCATAACACTTCATAATTTCAATCCAATCAACATGATTGCAAAAAGTGCACATTTACTTTTACTGGAAGACATTTTGAATTCAGACATAACCAGAAAGAAACATTAAGAGCTATTTGAAAGGAAAATCGCGATAGAGCCCAACGTCACATCTAGAGTGAAAAGGAACCCACTTTCAGACAGAAAAATCTCCCAATTTTCATATAAATTCGCGAACACCCCACGTCATTCTACGTCTTTAAAAGTTGCATTAATCGGTAATTTTTCACTTTAATATACGATATTAAATACTCGTTTAGCGTTACCGTATAGAAAAACACGAAACATATTTTACACCATAAAAAATGGATTGATTCCCACAGAAATAAATAGCTTTATAAAAAAGTCGCTCCCCTCCATTGCAGTTTGGCTACAGTTTGCAATAATCATTGGCGTTTTATCGTGGGGGCCGTTAACTTTCGTAGGAACCTGTTTTGCAATAGAAAAAGTATCAATTTATCTAAATATACAAGGGAGAACAGACAAGTCACCGCAGCGGATCCTTTCAAACGTTCAGGGCTAAAAAAAAAGTTCTCGAAAGAGGCAATAAAAAGTGAAAAAGTGCAACAGTTCATGTTGAAAGATTGTAGATTCACCTAACTTCTGAAGATGTGGCGCAGTCAGCCTAAACTCGCCAAAGAATCGACGGGAAGGGGGGGAAAAAACCCGTTGAGAATTTTAGGAAGATGAAAATCTGAGACTCGGGTGTCCAACAACAAAATAATCTATTGTTCATAATAGTATTAGTTAACAAAACAATCTATTGTTCATAATAGTATTAGTTAACAAAACAATCTATTGTTCATTATAGTATTAGTTAACAAAACAATCTATTGTTCATAATAGTTAAATTAGATTATACGTGTATCTCCTCTCTTTTTCTCAGTTATTCAATGATTGGTCAGTGATTTAGTATTGATACTCAGCTTCACCCTTACTGCAGAACCTACAATAATGATCAACAAGGAGGAGGATAAAAATACCTTGGCAATAGTGAGATCCTGGCTGATGAACTTTCTGCCGGCAAATTCTGCACTGGGTAAATTTCTCGTACGGAGCAAACCTGCGATTAGATTAAAAATAAGTCGTTAATAAGTTGTTTTACAATTGAAATATGAGTAAATGTATAAGCTGAAAGCCCTATGAGAGATATAAAATAAAGCACAAGGCTTTATTGAATGAGAGAGTAAAAGATGATATTTATGACACAAGAGCCACACACAAATCTGGCTATGTTGCGTCAAACATGCGTATTTGTATTGTAGATATTAGAGGAAATGGGGGGGGGGGGTAATAATCGGTTGACAAGATGAGTCAAATATCATCCCTATTTCTCGCGTTTGCCAATAACCCCAAGAGGAAAAAAACACCTATAATACTTCACGGTCATGATTCCTGTACTTACTTAAAGAAGGTAAGCCCTTCAGAGTAAGGCTTGATTAAAAAACAATGCTTTCAAGGTTATAAACTTTTTATTTGTTAAATGATTTCTACCATTCTTGTTGTATCTGATGAAAGCTACATAATATACTTATCATCTTTTTTTCTTGATGTCGTTGGAGTGCTGAGAAGATGGCAGCTCACATGGAAAAGGGACTGAGGCATGCGACTCAACCTCTCTTCCAAAAGATGAAAGAGAAACTTTGTTCAGATGATGTGATGAAAGGTGCCATTAAAGTTTGAAGTTGACGATAATAATCGAAATTCTTCTCCGATGAGGAAACACAAATAGGGCAAAAAGAAATGGCGATTATGTCGAAAAATGAATCACGCATTGCATAAAGGCCTCATCTACAAAAAGAACAGTGAAAATCGAATTACGAATAAAAAAAGTAACGACCATTATTTTTCTACCAAGCCTCGTATGATTTTACTTTTGTTGCTATACATTCAATGCAAGTGCAACGGGATTGAATAGTCATTTCTTTCCAATAAGCAACGAAGCAGAACCTTGTTACAATAAAAGTAACGGAAAAAACAGAAAAAAAAAGCTGTTTTAAGAATAGAGAGCTGCACTTAGAAGCAAACATGAAGAAAATTGGGGACGGACCTCATTATTTTGAATCTCGGTTAAGTGACGAGGATGACACTTGAGCTGGAAATCCCTCTCCTAACTTCCATGCCACGCCAATGAGAAGACATTGAGCTTCGACAGATTTGTGACATCAGGACTCGAACCCACGAGTTTAGTTTTTTTTTTTCTAACGTCGCACAAGAAGCAACACGAAGGCTATTGGCGACGGACCTCGTAATTTTGAGCCACGGTCAAGTGACGAGGACGACACCTGAGCTGGCACCCCCCTCTCCTAACATCCACACCACGCCAACGGGAGAGCTTTGGGCCCCGAACAGATTTAAAGTGCATCAGCCCCGGCTACACGGCGGGTCTTTGGTGGCCAAGGATCGAATCCGCGACTGAACGAAAACCGCTGGCCGCTAGTCCACGACCTTGACCACTAGGCTACCGCGGGTCCTCGAACCCACGAATCGACGGAAACAAAGCCAGCTGATAGTCGCGACTTTGATCATTCGGGTACCACGGCCGCAAAAAACTTCAACGGAGACAGACAACTTTAAGCCAATACTTGCACAGAAGTAATTGATTTTAAAAAAATATCAAGAACGAGAAATTTAAAGTTGCTCAGTGAAAAATTAAAATTAATGATCATTTACTGTAAAAATATATTTCGATTACGGGATTGCACCACAGAGAATAAATTAATAAGATGGATAGGTGGAGTTTACCCGTCTCGATTGCCCCTAACGGTCAGCAGATTTACTTTTGTTACGGTAGGAAAACCAGAGCTCGATTCGTTACTTAGCTCTCGCCTGCCACTTAGTTCGGAAATCAACCCCGCTAGCCTACGAATTTATTAATCGATTGTTTATTAACGTCTCACGAAGGTTACTGGCAACGAACTTCTTAATTTTGAGCGCCGATCACATGACAAGGTCAACACCTGAGGCAGCACAATTCGTTTACGTGAAGAATTTGAGCCGCAACAGATTTAACAAGCATCAGCCCCAATACACGATGGTCTTTCTGGGTTACTGAGACTCTCAATTAGTGAATATAAAGCCTCGAATGACGGAGATTGAAGGTCTCAAAAGTCCAAGGAACGAAATTATGCGTCAGTACAAGACGGTCTCGATATTTTTTTTTTTTTTTTATGATAGCGAGAAGCGGAAAATAATGGAACACATCCATTCATTGCATCAATTTAACCAGCGGGAATCTGAATCGGGATGAAATAGGTAGCCAATGCACATGCACTGTATTTCAACCCTAAACGTTCAAACTAATTATTAATATATATACCAACAGATAGAGGAGATGTGGTTAAATCATTACGGTACGTGCATAATAATACAAAGCAAGAACCTGGATAAAAGTAATGAAAGTTTAAAAAAAAAAGATACTTGAAAATGAAAGTCGTGCATAAATCCTTTATATGATTGAATTCATTTTTATAATTTTTCACAGAATGAAACGTTTTAAAACGGTCCCTTATGTAGTGAAAGGTTCCCACGAAACAAGTTGAAAAATACGTGGATAATTGTTTGCGTCCTTCAACGATCTGTCTATTGTAAAGTACTCGAATAAATTTTTTTAAAAATTTCCTGAAAGCAAAACAGTGTTCGTCAAATCGCTTTCTTTTCCAAATGTGAAACATTTACCATGTACATAAAATTTTAAATAATTTAAGGGTGTTCCATGTTTTTCCCTGGATACTCCTTTGTACAGAATATAACCATTAATCGCATTAATCTCACCCCCCAAAAGGTCGATTGCAATTATCATTGGCATTTTATCGCGGGAGGCGTAAACTCTTACGTACACGCCCCAAAGCTCAAGATTTCAATTTACATAATAAAACTGACTCATTTGTGTACATTACAAGGGATAACAGACATGTCTCCGAAGATGAGGCTTCTAAACGTAAAGGGTTTAAAAAAAAAAAAAAAAGAGAGAGAGAGAGAGAAAGAAAGACTCAATTCCTCGAAATTCAAATTTCATAATTTGCAAGCCTCAGGACGATACACAACGGATTGTACCGGGTGAGGGTAATGAGCAGAAATGGATGGTTTTTCTATGACAAATAATTTTTTTGTTTTACTTCTTAAATTTAAATAACGCCTTTGAAGAAACCTTTTTCCATATATTAAGCCCCTCAAAATCAGAAAGTCCCTAATAGACGTTAAAATAATGCAATTAAATATTAAACAGAAAATGGTACTTTTTTAAAAATACTTTAATTGTCCCGTAACTTAGGGGGGAAATGTTAAAAAAACAAATTTTATATTACACACACTAAAAGAATGTTTCCTAGAAATTATTCCAAAGTTCAACACTTCTTAGCTTCGAGTTAACTCTGTTTAAATCAAGTGATTGGTATTCACAAACGCATCAATGATAAAATGCATTTAAACCATAACGCAAGAGACTCAGATGGTTCTTATTCGAAATCAAAAGACATTTATTTGAACTCAGAGTTTTATTTTGATTACACTGTAACTACGCCAGCACTATCAGTAGTAATTAATACACGTTTACAAAGTTTAAGATTTCAATTTTATTTCGATGATCATTGCCATGGCAATTGCATAAGAGGTCATTTTATAAGGAATAATAAATCGATAAGAACTTTACTCTTCATCACACCGCACGATAGTTTATTAAAGTATTGCATTATTTGTTGACATTAAATAACAACACAAGGGCTGTTGGTGAAAGACTTCGCAATCTTGAACCATAGTCAAGTGACGAGGATGATTATTGAGCTGACATCCCACTCTCGTAAGTTTCACACCAAACAAGCGTGAAAACTTTGACCCCTTCCTATAAAACAGATCTTTAGTGAAATAAGGACTCAAACAGGCGGCTTGAAGGAAACATCTGGCCACTAATTGAATGCCACGACCATTCGGCTACATCATACCACACGAAGCTATGCTAAATTAAACAAGGCAGTTACTCTTTTAAAAATATACAAAATAAACATTTTTAAAAAAATTCATATCCGTGGGTTCAGCTAATGTTGCTCGATAGGAAATGCGGGAAGGAAAGTAATTTTTCGAACAAATCGAAACATGTAACACATGAGGTTCAAAAAGTACCCGAGTTAGGAATAGCAAATGGGGTAACACACTGTGGTATTGTCCAGAGGTCGTTTTCCCTTTTTCGAACAAATTCATTAGTATGAAGCATCTCAAAAAATCGTCACAGCACTTTCCCAGCCTTCTTTGGAACCGATTCGCTTGGTTGTTAATGCATAAAGATGCATTTAGGTCTCCTCGACGGTAACATCTCGACGTGTAATTAATCAAAACTAACCTATGAATCAGTATCAAATTTGTTAAGGCGCCAAATATAACAGATGACAGCACACAAAAGTTACACTAATTTCTCTTACCAACTCCATCTGTCGTCAAGAACAGGTACTTTTTGAACCACTGCCGTGTAGTGATTAAGTGAAAGATCAAGTTTCGAACATTTCCATGGGAAAAAACAATACATTAAAAAATTATTGCTATCTTTTGGAGATTGCTTTTAAACGCGATCAATTAAAAACAAGACATACACGAAAATCCGTTTCCCATAATAATTCCACATTCAATGGAGTCATCACGATGATAAAAAATGCGTTCAATTAGTAAAATACGAAAAACCAACCTTAAATTCATGGACAAAAGTTGGTCACCAAATAATCTTTAACTAGAAGCGAACATTAAAAAATGTATGAAAAAGGAAGAAAAAAAAAAGGTCTTCAAATATGCAGACAGGGAATTTTATCCCTACAACGAAAAAAACAAGGGGAAAAAAATAAGCATAGGATTTGGTAACGCGGTGGCAGGAGCCGGGGGATGGAGGGGAAGTTGGCCCCTCCCCTTACCATACGAGATTATGTATAAAAAGAGCACTTCCCCTCCCATTCATTTTACCTATTTGATAATTTAATCTGAAAGAATAACTTCTCAGGTAAGCGATCCATGTATAATATTGATTTCCAGTTTTTTTTTTTTGTTTTTTAAATCTCATTGTAATTAAAAAAATATGTTTCAATATAAAGATTTTCAGTGCATGCGCGAAGAAGCGCGCGATTACATATTTCAAAAAGTTGGAAAAAATAACTGTGATAATCATTATTGTTTTTGTATGTTTTGAAAAGCAAATGATTAATCTAATTATCGTATTTATATATTCATTATTGAAACAGCCAAAATAGAGAAAATTACTAAAACTTAACTTTTATTTACATTTGTCATTTTAAATTATTACATTTAAAATGCTGCTAAGGAAATTATATAAAACTTATGAAACTGGTTGTTCATTATACATTTGAAAAATTAAAAAAAACCGCAAATGTGTGTGATAAATGAGGAGTTCATTTCCCTCGAAAAGAAAATGAAAATTATTTTTTCGTATTAGTGTTATTACTTACGGTTATAAAATTTGAATCAAAACATATCTGTTCAAGTGGGTTTTTTTACATTCGAAATTTGGTAACACGACGAAAAAATTTAATCAATATTAGTGAATCATTTAATATTTACGAATACTTATAAAAACTCGACTTTGGAAAATGTTGCATCGGAAATTTTTTTGTTAAACGCAATTATACATTTTTTAATGCAAGAAAATGATATCTTTCGAACGAAAAATATTCCTTGAATTATTGTTTCAATGAACATATTTCCATAATAATTTTTTGAAGTTAAAAAGAATAATCATATATGAATTAAGAAGCAAAGATTTCAGACTGCGCATATATATCTTAAATAATGCAGTCTATCATAATATATAATATAAATTTTTGAACTAATTAATTATCTAACTTATTCTACTGAAAAATAATACTCTTCTGTACAATTAAAATAGCAATTGTAATAATAATCCTTTAAAGGTCAACTGCAATTAGTGTCCATAATGTAGTTGTACAATCCTTGTATATTCTTCGAAAATTAAATATTCCAGAAAAATCTTATTTTATTTTTTTACTATATGTGAAACATGCATAACATGTATTTTATTATACGTACTGTAAACAAAACGTAACAGATATAACTTTATTTATTTTGTAGTTGTACGTCGAAGAGTAAACTTGTCAATCTAAAATTCGAAAGGTAAGTTTGTTATTTATTTGCTTTATATCTGTAAGAGGTTAAAATATTCAATGACAGTTTCCAAACCTCGAAATGGTTCCATTCAATTTTGCAAAATTCTTCGTGAAATTAATTATCGCGTTGTATTTGTATCAGAGAAAATGTCCCCATTTCGTTATGAAATTCATGGAACCTTCTTTCCGTTCCGAATCACATTTTTAGTCCGGAAAAAATTTCCTAATAATTAATATAAGAATTTAATTCACCATATTGCGTCCTCATGATGTATAAACACTCAATGAATACGCGATTCCTAACTTTTAACATGAAAATTAACACTGCAATTTAGGAAAACGTATTTTACGTCGGAAAAAATTGATTGAGTAATGTAATACATTATGTTTCTCTGCACATAATTCTGAAGTCAAAATATGATGATAACAGCGGACATCTTAAAAAATTTGTTCTTAGAATCAGATCTCTTTCATTAGGCGAAAAAAGGGCTTCACTTTTTCGAATTTCAATACTATGAAATTTAGGAATCAATGTGCCTCAGACGGAATTCGCATGCTTCCAGTAATCAATGATATTTCTAGGACGACCACTTCCCACACTTTGATAAAATTAAGATCCAAAAAGGCTCTTTACGAAAATATTGTGACCCAAAATGAGGTCTACTTGCATGCTAATACTGTGAGTGGTGTGATGTGAAAGTCTCGAACTTAGGAAAATATTCCTAAAACAAATAGAGTGCTCTCGACACACACAAGTAGACAAAGGGAATTTGTATATTACTTTTTCATTTTTCACATTGTAGTCAGATTATCCCGTACACACAGAGTATTTTTTGCGGCCTCATATAAAAAATATCAAAGCTGAACTACCGAAATGAAAAGATATTCGGCTTGTTATACCTAAATGCTGTAAAAGCCAAGATGAAGTAAAAGTTTTGTATTCATTATATTTCAGCTATGCGTGAACATTATTTGAAATCCCGGTGAGACAACATCTGCAGCAACAAATTTCCACGAAAAGGTTTCAGTGGGATGTAGTCAATACTGTAAACAAGTAGGAATGAAATCTTACTTAAAAGCCAAGCCAAAAAGATTGAGAAATATGACAGGAACATATAATTATTTATTTTTGTCACGGACGAAAATGCTTTCATGAAATTTAACTCATTTTTCTTCATGAGAAACTAAAACTTGTCGGTTTTTGTAAAACGTCTCGCCTCACGCATATTTCAGTCTCAACAGGTCCATAAATTTTTTCTTATCATGAAAAATATATATAATCTATATAGGATCCCGTAGAATTTATTCACTACTTCATTCAAATTCGAGCTTTGTGAGCAATGCTTAAAGAATTAAATAATTCTTAAATTTTAAACTTTCTTCGTAATACATATAACCACGAAAAAAAAAAAAAAAAAAAACCGCCGTATTTTATCAAAATACAGCGTCACTAATTTTTGATTCAATACTTTATACTTGTTTTTACTTTTTACTTCGAACTTTCGAAGTACAAGTTTTGTGATCCATTAGCAACAAGCTTCTGGAGGATTTATTATACATAACGGAATTCTAAATATAGAAAACAATTTGGTGCGGACAGATAAAATGTGTTCGATGCAGTTCAAAACTTTCTGTGAAAATTAAATAAAATGCTTGCAAAATCTCAGAAAATCAATAGATAGTTGGGCTTGTTGCTTGGTGTTTGAAATCGCACTCAATTCTACTGCAGAGAGTATGACTTTATGAAAGGATCTCTTAAACTGCAATTTAGTCCTGAAACAAAATTACCAATAGTCAGTTAATTTCCAAGATAACCCAAGTGACTATTAAAAGCGACTTAGAAGAAGACAGAAAAAAATATTTTAAATTGTTTAAGGGAGAAAAGAAATATAATATCAAACGCATGCAATTTCGTACATGAATAGCGCATAACAACGTTAGATCAAATAATAAATTCTTCTCCAAAATATAGCTATAAAATTGTGCATTCGTAAAAACACACTCGAATGTAGAAAGAAAAATGAGCCACAGTTGATAATATAATTTTATAGAATATACGTGATTCTGAAAAATTAATTTTGTGAAGTCATAAAAAGTTGATTAAGTTTAAAGATGAACTAATAATTGCGTACTTCCGTAGTTAAGAGACTACGATTAAGGTTTATATTCAACTATATTATTCTCAATTAATATAACACAATTCATATACATATAAATAAGAATAATCAATCACTATATGCTGTTAATATAGCACCTCAGTTAATCTTAATGAGTTATAAAGTTGAACTCTTTCGCCAGATTTGGTAAGACATTATAGTAGAAAAATACATTAAAAGTTTAAGCGTCAATACCAAACGATAAAATACGAAGCAACATATAAAAATAGTTTTTTTTTGTACTTATATACAACAAATTTAGTAAATAATAAGTTATAAAATTCCTTATGGTTAATAATATAATTTAACTTTATAAGGTTGATTAGTTAAGAAATGTTTTTTTTTTTAAAAAAAACCGAGAACGTAAACAAACAAATTAATTTAAATTTTTTAAAAAATGCTTCCCTTAAATTTAAAACGAATTTTATAGCGTCTAACATAAAAAAGAAAGAACTCTGAATATTTCCAATCAATAAAAGAAATCATTTTCAAAACTAATCATCGATTTCCACAATACTTTAAAATATTACATTTTAAAGTATAATATTCCTGCCCAAATATAATCACATTCCTTTTTAATTTCATTCCATTTCGATAAATTCATTGGTATGAAGTAGGAGTTCAAGATATTAGAATAATTTAGCTCCAATTTAAAAAATTAAAATGAAAAATAAAACACTAAGTGGTTTGCATTTCTTTCAGTGAAAATAAATGTCTCAGAATTTTAAGCGTAATATAACATTCTACATATTTTGTAGATGAAGATAAAATAAAAAAAAAAAATTAGTACAATATAAAAAATTTTCAACAATAAAACCCCCCCAAAAAAAAAAAAAAAAAAAAAAATAGAATAACTGTCACAGTGATTCAAAAAATTAGAATAATTAGCCAAAAAAATAAAAGGTGTTTCTTCGGTAAGTCCCACATATTCTCTAATCGGGTGAATTGGTCAGCCAAGGAAATAATTTTAATGTTTTTAAGCCAAACAGTGGTAAACGTTGAAGAGTAGCAATATGTAGAGTTTTGTGGGAAAATAAAGTCACCCCCTTAAATAAATCTAATCATAAAATGCTTAACTACCTCCGTGTATACTTCGGAATATACCTTTCCTACCAAAATACATAGATTATCTTGGTCTCAGGACACATACACCTTCAAATAATGACAAACTTCCGTGAGTGTCTTGAGCAATCTGTAGTAAAAGCTCCTTGCTAGCAACGGAAAACACCCTGTTGAGAGTGGGAAATGCAAAATATCTGATTCATCGCTAAATACCCCATTGCAATTCTTTTTACATCATCGTTCTTTGGTTCTTTTTTGCTAGAAAGTAGCGGATTAATCATGGGCACACGTGATTGAAAATCGTGTTTATGCAGTCGTCGCTATGTGGTAGCTGTCGAAGCATTTTCTCCTTGTTTTCGCTACCTTTTACTTAAGAATCTCAGGCTCCTGAAGCAGTTTTTCCTCACGATAAGTTTCAGAATTCTGTCTTGTATATATGTAGTTATTCGTTTACAGCCTTTACTTGCATTATTAAAGAAAGATTTTTTTTTTCCCTCGAAAATAATCTTTAAAAATTTTACTCACATTTCGTTTGGAGAAAATAACTTCTGCGGCAAACATTTATTGACAAAGTCCTTCATTGCGTAGAGTCACAATCACAAACTTAGTATACCTTACATGCGGCCCATTTTTAACTCCTGTCTAACGGAAGCTGACTTTTAAACAAGCCTATATGCGCGTACTAGCTCTACAAAGGCGCACCGTTTATGTAAATTTTATCATAAATGCTGAAAATAATCGCACATTGTTAAAAAAATATTCTTGTCCTTGTGAATATTCTAATTTTTTGAACAATTTCACTAATTTCTTATTAGAATATTCACAAAGGCAAATCTCTATTAGACAATCGTGAGCAGTTTATCATATTTTAGCTTACTTTTAAAACTTCATAATTTTTTCGTTTATCTTCGTCGTTTATTTTTATAGATATCATGTGTTTTCAATTGGATTTGTATGAGAACTCTATATGCATGTGCTTAAAGTTCCTTAATATGTCCCTTAAATTAGGTTATATTTCAAATAAGAACGTCACAATTTTGAAAAAGTTTTAATTCTTATAAATGTTCAAGTACCTCTAAATGACACCCGATTTTTTTATACGTCTATGGAAGTGGACAAATAAAACCCATGTGTGTATTTTTACGAAAGAAAACGGGTGGTAAGAAGGTACCGCTCATGAAATCGGAAAACCACCATGAAAAAAAAAAAAAAAAAAGTCCGACGCAACAATTTTGATGGAAAAACGATGCAATCCAATCTGTAAAACCGGCTTCACTGCTTACATGATATGATTGCTGGAAAACGCCAATTGTTAGTCAACTTAATTAGGTACCAACGATTGGATTTCGGGCGTTCGCGCTGCGATCCTTATAATTTTCATTAAAATTTCACTCTGATCAAAGGGTAATTTTTTTTTTTTTAAACATTTGTAAATAGGAAGCTCGTAAGTAAGGACATTGCTTATGTGTTAGTTTCACTACTTGCATTAATAAAGTGAAATATCTGGTGGATTTTTTTTTTAAAAAAAATATCATCACAATCGACGAAACAAAAACAATCCACGACAAAAGTAATTCAATATCTATTTAACATTTAAATAATTATTTTTCATTAAATAAATAACGTAATAAAGTTTACATGAAAAAATATCGTAAATGATGATTAGAATAACTGCTTAGTAGTATGTAGTTACAGTCACAATTAACTTTTATAATAGAAATTTGTTTGTATTTTAAATTGCAAAACGCCAGAATGGCAACAGTTCGTTTTAATGGCATTGGTTGAGAATACTTCAAAATTAATTAAACGGAAAAATGTCGGCATTCCGTTAAAATACATAGCTTTATCTATATGATAATCAAGCTATTTTCGTAAAAGAATTTGAAACCATTTACAAAAAACATAATTTTCCATATTTGCAATTGCATAATATTTAACAGGTATAAAATAGAACTCAAAAAAATTCCGTTCCTACATTAAAATGAATGGAATACAGAAACTTTCAAACTAAATAACTAACAATTCGTTACAATATCTTCGTTCCAATATTAAAATACATTTGCCCTTCATTTAATCAGTTTATGCACAATAAAAATAGATATAATATTCAGCTAATTTAGTCTACACGAAAGCAATATTAATTAAATTTGATTAGGGTGTTAATTCTACTATTGCATATCCATAAAACACACGCGCGGAAGGGAAAAAATTGAATCAAACAATTGTTTTGAATCCCGTATTGATGAATGCAGTTCTTGATATGAACAGAAGAATTGAAATTTAAAATTGTGCTCATTTTAGATGCAAAAAGAGACATTTTCAATGACTAATTATAAAGTGTATACTCTTACAAAAAAATTATTAAAAATACTTTTTAAAGAATATTTACAATTTGATTGATAATAGGAATTATCCGAAAACAGTAGGCTTGAACAAGTATCGAAACGGAAAAGAAATCATTATAGAACGTATTAAACTTTTAGCGTTTACTATTATGTAAACAAAACTACAGAGCTAAAATTCGGCAACAATAATGAAGAATTTTATTACTCCTATTATTTAAGGATAGCGATTTTTCACTCCAAAAATAAATAAATAAAATCAAAATAAAAAGTAGGAAATTCTACTGCTACGAACGCGACATAATTTTCATGTTCTTTGCGATAAAAACGTCTATAATTACTTTGTTTTTCTTTTAAGCTATGCTATACTTTACAATAGAATAATTTTTTTTACCTGATATGAAAAACTATGTTTATTTTTAAAACTCGTGTCTATAAAGTATTCTTTACTTTATTTAAACTTTTTATGTCAATAAAGTATTCTGTTTGAGCGTATATTTTTTTTAATACTTTGGTTTTACTGTGAGTGTGTGTGTCACTTTAACCTGAACAAGCTTATTTTACGAGTAATGAAGTTTGTCGAAGATATCAATCATTTATTCGTTTAAAAGCAGAGTAACTGTTTGTCATAAACTACCCGAGAAAATGCTTACTTTTATACGTTACGTTCCCTGTAAGTAAACACCATAGGAAAAAAAAAATAAGTAGCCCTTTGCTGTAGTACGTAAGATGTAGGTGCCGTTTATTTTGAAAGTGGTCTAAGCTCTGTTTATTTTAAAATCGAGATATTTGAGGATTTTTGTATTTACTGATTAAAAAATTTTCCTAACTGATAACACGGTAATATAACGTTTTTGTATAACTTAGAGATATACTTTTAAGCATAGTTTATCAATCTAATTTGCTTTAAAAACATCGTTAAAAATAATACGTTTCCAATAGCTGTAAATAATTTGGCCAATTTCATCAATGAAACAAACGCTTCTATACTTATTAACAAAACACAAGTCCAAGAGAAAAATAGATTTCCCTTGAAATAAAAGAATTAGATATAAATTTATATTATAAATATAATAAAAAAAATATAGCCTTTTCACCTAATAAAAAATGTACTTTCAAATTAAAGTTTTGCAATTTATAATTCATTCCTCTCCATTTTGGGAACGGGGAAAGGATTTTAAAAAATCATAGTATGTGCAGGTAGTACATAGTGTCATAAAATTTCATTAAATCGTTGTATAGTAAGCGATTTTTAATCCGACATTCGATGGTTTGGTACACTGGTGCCAAATATCATTAAAATTAATGCTCAGTGTTATTAAGTTTCTTAGTTTTCCCCGAAGCAGTAATAAAAATACCGAGTTTCGAATAAAGCATACTCATTTATAAAAGTTTTATACCGCCTCTAATGTAGTTTAATGCTCGAAAATCGCATATCGAACACATGTAATTTGCGAGTATCTTTTCTCCCGTCAGTATTTTTTTAGTTTTCTAAAAATTGCGTCTTCTAGAGGCTGAGTTGAAATGAAAATCTCTCGTTTCATTTCAATTTGAAAAAAGTTTTTTTTCTCTTAACATTTTTATATATAACTGAGGATTACTAATAGAATTTACGCCACTTTCAATATAAAATTTTTAACAATCTGTAAAAAATAAATGTAGTTTTCTTTTTACGAAATCTTAGTAATGTTAAATAGTTAAATATTACTTCAAAATAAAACTATAACGTAAAAATTCAAATATTAAAATAGCCAGCCTCATATTTTCAGAAATAGAAACGAGGCCATTTTTATAATGAAAGACTTATTTTGATTTCGAAGATTTTCTACGTCGTATATCTTTGGAATGCGTTTAAAGTAATTCTAAACATTAAAAAAAAAAAAAAAATGTATGAGATAACAAGTCCTCTTCCACTCCCCCTTCATTTTCAACGATTACTACTTAAGTTGTAAATATTCTGTGAGATTTAATTCACGAAGTATTGAATAATTACAGTAAATAAAAATTAAAAGAATGCAAATGAAGCGCTTGATGTCAATACATGGCTCCTCCTCCCCAAAGGATGGATCATCGTGCATTTTCGATGGTGAGAGGATATATGCAAATGTTTTTCAACCAATGCGGAAGATGAAGTGCAGCGTGATGCAACTCACGCTGCTGTTCGCCCCCCACCGTGAGGTGATGCAACGGGGATCGTGCGACATAACACGTTCGAAACGCTTGTCCTTGATGAAAGCGAAAGGTAGCTCAGGAATTAATGGAATCATTCAAGATAAAAATAAATTATTTTTAATGCGAAATAAATCAAATTAACAACGAAAAAATTAACGATACCGAAAGTGATTACTTCACCAGCTAATTTTAGATTCTTTTATAAATGGCATCAGTAGTAATAAAAATGGTTTATTTTTTCCTACAATTATACATGCGTGGGATTAAAAATATGAATTATACTGCAAGAAGTGATAAAAATACTAATATATTAGCACTGCACCCGTTCAATGCCATGGTCTTATGCATATTACTAAGAAGTAATTTAAAATAAATCGGAAAATTGGAACGTGTTGAAACATTTTTGGGAAAAATTTCAAATGGTCCTGAGATCCATAAGTTTGACAAAGCTCGAGTTTAAGGGCCCAGGAATTCTTTCTAGTGTAACGTACGAGGGTTTATCGCAAATATTTAATTATTTCTATAAAATAACCGGGGTATCCGAATTAAATTTATTCTGCATATTGAATGATCCTAAGTACATAACGATGTAAATAAAAGCTATTCATGTTCACTTGTTTGGTTTCAGGTTCTCGTAAAATGAAGCAACCCACAATATCGTAAAGTTTTAAATTAATATCTTGGGATACTGTGAAATTTCAATTATTGTAGAAAATGCTTGAATTAGAAGCTTAAAGTTTATTAATTATTCTTAAGATTTCCCAACATAGTCATCATTACAATTATACATTTTCCCCACAGTTTGCTTGACCTTTCGAAGGCAATCAATGTAGAACTCAGCAAACTGAATTCTTTCTTCTCCATACTAAGGGTTACTTCAATCTACGGCTCCCTGAAACCAAACAAATCCATGTGAATAGCTGTAATTTACAACTTTATGTACACAAGGATAAATTAATTTTATCCAGATATATTGGTTATTTCTGGGTAATAATTAAAACATTACGAGACTCTCGTATTTATAAAATGTCGGCGATGACTCAAAATATGTAGATGCCAGGGGAACGATATAAAATTAAACCCCTAGAAGCAACATTACGAGTCGACCAAACTTTTTTACAGAATGCAACTCTATGCTTGAAATGTTTTTTTAACACATAAGTCGATCCAAATATAACAACAAAAAAAAAAAATGCATTACGACAAAATATCTATTTTTCATTATCTGAAGACGTCTCACAAAAAAAAAAAAAAATGATAAAAATAACACTGGGGGTTAGGTTTATAAAAAAAATCGAAGAGCCACTGTCCCAGATGATTTGTATATGGCTAAAAAAAATTCCCCCGCTTCTCGTATAGCAGTGGCTTCCGGCTACCGTTAACCCACGAACAGAGCTCCCTTTCTGACACTTGACCTTCCCCGCAGATTCTCATATGAATTTTCATCTCGTCCCACCCCCCGGACAATGGCTGACCTACATTTCCAACCACCTACCAGAATCGGATTCCCGCCGTTACGGACACCGTTAGGCTAGATTTCCATATTTCCAGCAATCTGGTGGGGTGCGTTTACGAGTTTTCCTGACTTTTCTCACGCATTATGTTGGAGAATGGAAAATCATCCGAAACATTCGGATATTCGATTTATACGTTTCTCGCAAGGAAGGTTTCTGTACAGTAAAATCGATTTAGGAGTGAGGGATAGTTGGGGCTGATGGCGCCAGAGCCAAATCAGACTACGATGTGCCAAAGATTGTTAAGATATATTTTTAAAATCAAATTAAAAATGCTAGATAGAAAAAAAGAGTAAAACGTTAGAGCTAAATATTGTACGAGGTGCTCACCCAAGAATATCTGAACCTGAAAGAGCTACAACTACAACAAATAACATTTTAAACTTTTGCGTTTTCAGTTCATCAATGTTCGCTGGTAGTTGTGGAAAAAACATTTTAAATATCAAGTAGTCCCAAAAGAAGAAAAAAAAATTACAGGGAGGTAAATCTGGGCTTCTTGGGGACCACTGATTAAGAGCAAGATCATCATCTCAATCCACGGTAGCGGATATTTGTCACTACCATTGATGTTTATTGGTGATGATCGCTTTGAGCATTTATAAATTATAAAGTGTTGTTTTCAATTTAATTTAATCCAAAATTATTGTAACTTCTTTGGCTTTGTAGTTTTAGCTGTTCAAAGTTGGAATATTCCTTAGTAAACACCCTGTATAAAAAACTAACTTTACATACCAAATGTAAGGAATTTTTAAAAAATAAAAAAATCAAGCTTCTATTTAAAGATGGACTAAAAAGCATAATAACAATTTTTAAATGTAAAATACCATATTATTTGTAAAAGCTTGAAATGTTAATATTCCTTTTGATCTCATATATAAATAAGTAGCTATGGTACTTAATTTATCAACAAATACCACGATATCTTGATTAAGTGCCTTAAACTTTTATAAATTATGCAACATTTTACATTTGAAAAATATTTTTTTACTTTTTAGTCCCTCTTTAAGCAAAAACTTTATTTTACTTATATTTATTTAACCCAGTCTTGAAATTTAAGACTAAAATGCAATTACGAGAGCTATACGTGTGTGTAAAATTTCAACTGAACTTGATGTTTTTAAGTGCCCGGGTCACTGTTTAAGCATACCACAGTATTGTATTATCATCGAAGTTATAGCAAAATTTCAGCTCGATCAGATGATAGTGAGCTAAAATTCGTAAACAAATCTTGTACTAGATAGACATACATATGAACAAAGAAAGTTAAATAAAAGCTTGCAAAAATGCAAACAAATTTCTCTAATTAAATTTCAATGCATATTTAAAACAGATGAATGAAAAAATGTCGAATGATGATGACGAAACACTTGAATTGCAGTGTATGAGACAGGATGGACGCTCAGATGTTCTCTCGCCGAACAAGAGAAAATTGTATCTAAGAGAATGTCCAATGTGAAGGCGAATCACTTTGATTTCCACTCCTAACATAGGAACATCAGATCATGCTCCAATTATGAATTTTACAAAGCGTAGTTAGATGTGGGTCTGCAGATTCCGCACTCATGTAGCCCCGTTCATTAGCTTATTTCTTAAAATACCTACATGGTTAGGTATCCTTACAAATTTTATAATCAAAACTCTCCAGCAGTACAGCTTCGATTTAGAAAGAAGGAGCTACTTCGAAAACATTTTGCATCAAACTCTGAACAACAACTGAACAGAGAGCCTAGGTAGAGAATGTTTCTGAACAACTTTGACATCAATGTTAGGGAGTTCGATTAGCGCGAAAACTATCAGAATGCTGAGAAATATAAATGGTTTTTCCCCCACAGATTCCCCCCCCCAAGAAGTATAAATGATAATCAGTAAACTTAGCTCGAAAGGCGTAGTCACACGATCAAATTTAGCACTGAGTTTTCATTTAATTCCGTGCAAAAACCGATTCCAACTTATTTAATTAAATATGTAATAATTATACAAAAATGCATTGCAATCGTTACGAATAATTTTGATCAATATATTAATAAAGAATTAGGTATGATTGTAAAATGAAATAAATGCGAATTTTTTTAAAAAACCCGTTTGAATAGAGTTTTTAACATCTCGTAAGGAAAAAGTAAAAATTTCAACCCAGTTGTCTGCTTCTGCACATCTCAAAAAAAAAGGTCCACTTAACGTAACCAAAACTGTCAGAATGAATAAAATATCGACAATATAATTAGGATATATTTTTATGGTTATTAAAATAACTACAGCAGTGATGAAATTTCGTCCCCCCCCCCTCTTTTTTTTTACAAAAAATTATAAATTAAACACGCATCTTTCGTTTTGAATTTAATAACTATTCTACCACATGTGAAAACAGTTTTTTTTTTAATATTTCCGATTAGAGGGGGAAAAACATCTCCAATGATAACAGTCTGGTTAGGACTTCTAATTTAAAGCTTACCTAATGATGTCTATACAGTCGAACTTCATTAACTGGAGCGAATACGTTTAGCTCCTGGTTTTATCATGGTTCTCTTTTTTTCATAAACTTCCCAACACACTTTTTTCAGATGACACCACTATTTACTGTTAAGAACAGACATTTACACCTTTCCCTTTCCTATTTTATATATTGTGGTATAAACATGCTAAGGAGATCCAATTTGCAACAGCAAACTTATACTCCAAATGAGAGAAATTAGAAATATTTGAAAAAATATGTCCAATAATGCAAAGAGGGGAAAACGACCGCAAGGGTGGAATAGGAATCTTATAAGAAACCAGAACCCAAAAGTTCCTTGATCATAAAGTGCAGGTGGTGACTTTCGTCACAAAAGAAAGAAGACAAAAACCCGACAAAGCGGAGATGAACAAAAGATGTCTTTGAGACGATTCCTTTGAAAGTTATGGGCTTACAATCGATCATTTCAATACTTTTTATTTATAGTGTTTGGAACTGAATACTTGAAATATATATGAATCTCCATTTCTCGAGAAGTGTAATGTTCTTGTTAGGATTTTTTTTGTAAGAAATTATTTTAAACATTTCGCGGTTAGTGAGAATAACTTTACCAATCAATCATTTTTTATTGGTGAAATTTAAAGAATTATAAAGATTTTTTCCCTGGTATAAATGATTTTCGTAATAATTAAAAAAAAAAAAAAAAAAAAATGCTGTAGAAAGAGTGTAAGCACAAGGCAAAAAATTCATATAGATGTTGAAATTTATATTCAGCTCAATTTATAGTAATACTATAATTCGCGGTTTAGTAACAATGGATCCCAGTTATCGAAAGTTAACGGGATCCGATTGTATGATTATCCAGAAATTATCATTCTTCATATTTAACTTAACACTTACTGTTACCTTCATCACCAGCAGTAGAAATTCATCGGTTTCGACATAAGTTAATTCGATGCAAATGGTCCGATTCCCCAAAAAAGGAGTTTCCAAAAATCGAAGAAAGCCTTGGACTTGGGGACGAAAATGCTATCTCATTTTTTATTTACGAAAGATTCCTTCTTCTGCAAGGCCAAGACCTACCGGGGATTGTCACAAGGTGATCCCAATTACTCGGGTCCCGAAACGGAAAAATAATTGGAACCCCGTTCGCTTGAGAGTTGAGACGCGCAATCGAAAAATTTCCATAAATATGTGCGAGCGCCAAGGGGATGCGCGTCAAAATAGAAACGTGCGCACCTCCCTGCGACGGGTGACACCCTTCATCAGTGAAACTGTCCAATGACGAATATGTCGCACACAAGAAACAGCATTGTGATGCTGTTGAGAAGATTGTTGGTTCGCGCTGATAACCCTAAAATCAAGTCTTCAACCAAAAGCTCGACTTTTTTCTATTTTACATCCTTTATAAACAATAAATACTATTACAATTTAACCATAGCATACATAAAGTACCATAAAATACTGATAATTAAAGTCACACTTAGAAAAAAAAACATAAGGGCTGATGGAGATGAACTTCGTCATTTTGAACAACGGTCTAGTGGCGAGGACAAAAGTTTGACTTTTCTTTTTACGTTGCATCCACTATAAACATTGCTATTACAATTTATCGAATGAAATTGTGTTACATTTTTCCATTAACGTCGCACTAAGAAGGAACACAAGGGCTAATGGCGACGGACTTCGCGATTTTGAGCCTCGGATAACATCTCAGCTAACAGCCCACTCTTCTAACTTCAAAACCACTTTAACGTGAGGAATTTGAACTCCAACAGATTTAACGTACATCAACCCCGCTGCAAAACGGGTCTTAAGTGGCATCAGGATTTAAACCTACGATTTCAATGAAATAACACTGTTCAATATCCTATTAACTCCATCCTAACGAGAGAACTTTGAGCCCCAACAAATTAAACATGCAACAGCCCCACAGTCTTTAATGGCATCAGGACTCGACGGAAATAACCACTCGACAACCGTAGCTGCTCCAAGTTACTAGAAAGAGCTAAAAATTGTTAAGGCAGAATGGTACCCTTTTTCGAAAGAAAAAAAATGGTGACAATGATATTAAAAGTAATTAATGTTCTGTCACAAATAAAGAAAATTAGAAAATCAAAAATGCAAATAAGGTAATCAGAAATGCATTTTGAATAAAAATTGGATGTTTTATTATATTCTATTACCTTAAAACACCATTATGAAATAGGAGGAAAAAAATATTTTATGAAAACACGAAGCAAAATATATACCCTTTAAGTAAATTCAACGAGGCATATCAAATAGCTAATATAACCTGATAAGTACCAAGCAAGTGCTATAGTAAAGAACTATATTCCACACGTTAAACTAAAATAATGCATTCTACATTAAGTCGTGGATTCGAGTCCTGAATCCATTAAGGACCCATCACGTAGAGGGGATGATGGACGTTAAATGCGTGAAAGCTCACATTTGTATGATGTAGTTACAAGAGTGAGATGTCATTTGAGATGTCGCCATCTCACTTGATCATGATTCAAAATGACGAGGTCCGTCACTAATAGACTGTGTATCTGATAGCTTGGCGTTATTACCACTGAATTGCGGGTTCGAGCCCTGATACTACTAAAGACCTGTTGTGTAGTAGGGTTGATGCATATTAAATCTGTCGAGGCTCAATATCCTCACTTTGAAATAGAGTGGAAGTATGGAGAAAGGGGTGTCAATTGAGTTGTGGTACAAATAATTAAACCGTACATCAAAATGACGAGGTCCGTCACCAATAGTCATCGCGTTGCTTCTAAGCGCGATGTTTGTTATTTGAAAAGAATCAATCAACCCTCATCTCTCAAGAAATGTATTAAGTTTTTCAGGGACTAAAATATTTTAATGATGAATATATGTATTGCGTTGCAAATAAAAAATACATTTTTCAATAGTGATTCATAAGGTATCATCATTATTTCCTATAACTAAAACAAACAGTTGAAGACTTGTTAAAATACTATTTTCTTGTGCGTGTGAAGAATAAAAAAACTGATCATAAATATCGAAAGTGAGAGGAAAAGAAAACGCCTTTTCTTTTTTCCCCGCTGAAAATGTTTGGGGTTAACGTTTATAGTGCCCCCACGTTTCGCGTTTCTTTCCAGTAAACATTTCCAATATTAGAAGCAATCAAAAGAGAGCAATGAGATTTTCGCAACTTCGAGAAAGTCGGAATTATTCCAAAACAAAACAGATGATCCAAAGGAACCTTCTAGATGTGGGGCACCATCAAGGGCTTCACAGATTGGCGGAGAGATACGAAATCCACAACCAGTCGGGTCACTCGCTTGTCTTAAGACATTTCATCCCACTACAAGGAACAAAACAATACTCCTGTTCGCAAATCGGAAACGAATTAACAGCCCAGACTTTAGCAACCGACTTTGATGTGTGACATGGCAAAGGTCTTCAGTTTTCGCTGCTGTATTCCATGTCTGGGAGGAGTTGATGAAAAATCTACTTCCAGACCCGTATCAATCTATGGCCATGCATGGTAAATACAGTCGAATTTCAATAATTCGAATTTTTATAATTCCAACTTTGATAATTCGAATTTTTATAATTCCAACTTTGATAATTCGAACTTTATTTTAGATAATTTTTGTGCCATTACTTTTAGATTATTATGGTAAAAATAGTTTATGAGACTTTCCAGCTGAAGTGCATTATTTCAAAGATACTTTCTAAGGATAAGAAAAATGAAGGACAGTCGAACTTTTATAACTCCAACTTTGATAATTCGAATTTCATTTTTGATAATTTTCGTGCGATTCTCCTCACATCATCACGGTAAAAATAATGTGAGACTTTCCAGCATTATTATTTTAATGGTGTTTCTAAAGGTAAAGATAATTGAGGGACCGTTGGAATATTACTTTCCCTTTGCGAGATTCCCAGGGTTGGCGGTTGTTTGAAGGTCAGTTTTATGAAGAGGATTCTATTTTTTCGAAACTTGATAGGTTGGAATCATTTGCAATGTTTCAAAGATTGCACTCAAAAAGGCAAGTACACATACATAATTTTTTTAAAAAAAATAATTGTTAACTTGTTCAAGTACAATGTAAAAATACTTGATCAAATGGATAACATATAAATATATATATATTGTAAAAATAAAGTTTGTGTTAAACCTTTGATCGTGCAATTAACTTTTTTAAAAATAACATCGACTCTTGAGAAAACATACGTAATTCGACACCCCTGCCTTTCTTTTTGGTCATTTTAGCTTCGAATCGTCCAAGTTTAAATGTATTTCTCTAACTTTCATATTACCTATACTAGTACGGTCAGTATCTGGCCACTAACATATGATCTTATTTTTATTGTATACGACTTCCAATATACTTTTACGAGCTCAACCTGTGGAAAATATTATTTACTCGAAGATGCAATCGTTTCTAAGTTGATTAATTTCCGATTTTAAATTAAATCTTTTTTTTTTTTTTTTTTTTTTTTGAGAATACTACCTCCACTGAAAATAATATCAGAACCATTCTGCCTTCTTGCAACGTGGACAGACTTAAGATGTTTAAGTTATAACGATATAAGGGGATTGCTTAGAGTTCCCATAACTTTTATCGGAAAAGTTTTATTTAATAATTTACCATAAAACCACGTTTTCATATTTTGAAAATGTCTGTTCAGATACTTTATTCCCTCATTTTAAATATCGAATGCATCTTAATTCTAGAAAATATTTTTTCAGTAATAAAACATCTCAGTACAGTATTTATTATTATTATATACGTCCATGAAAAATGCATATTTTGCTCCTCCGGCCATTTCCAAATTTTTAAGAAAATAGTTTTTTTTAAATATTTAGTTTTTTAATATGGTTAGTATAATTGTTTAGTTTGGAGAAGATAATTTTTAGTAATTAAAAATTACATAACTTCTAGATATTGAATTGTTTTCCCTTTGAAAAACGATATTCTACTAGAATAAGATATTTCGTTACCTGTGCGGAGAAAAAAAAAGAAGTTACGATATTCTTATAGACATTTTTATAATGAATACTTGTAGAAAAAGAAATGTACGTTTTAAAAATCACAGTAAGACACCAAATAAAGCAATGAATACTTAATGATGACGCTTTCGCCTCGTCCACCGGCTAGTTTGAGTTCATGAGCGTATTGTTAATCCTATGGCATTTCTACTACTGCCCTCAGATCTATGCTACTTTATCTATTCGAATGCAAAAAGTTGCATTCGAAATAGTAAACAATAATGAAGTTTTTTGTGGAATTACATTTTCCCTCCGGTTTCTGAAAAAATTTTAGAATTTTTTTTAAAAACTGGGAAACTCACAAACAAATCATTAAAATGGAGGTAAAAACACTTTTAAAAATCAGAGGAAAAATGTAATTCCGCAGAAATCTCCCCCTCCCCCCTCTCTTTTCCTGTTTCGGATGCATCTTTTTGCATTCAAATATATAAAATAGTGAAGATTTGAGGAGGGTAGTAGAAATTCCACTTGATTAACATTACGATCACGAAATCAAAATAGACGGGAGCCTTAACACGTTGGTGACGACATATTTAACTTAGACTCTGTAGATTTTAGAGCACATAAAATCAACATACTGCGGTGTTCCACCAACGTCCATACGTCCACCGACGGAATACGTCGTGGTAAAGGCGTTAAACAAAATACAGTGTTATGCAAAATGCATCAGCCGATCTCAAAATTTCATATATTGATAAGTAATACATGAATACAAAGGGAAAATATGGAATTTTTATGTTGTGAACAACAAGTAGCCCTCGAGTGTTCTTCGTGAATAAATTTACGAAAGCTGTTTTAGAAGCTTTCACGAACCCATCTCGCAGTTGAATCGGTCACAGTGGACCAGATGACTTGATATTACACAGTTGCCCACCTAAGACACCTGATATGGCTTCTGTGAGTGGCTTTAGAATTTTAAGGCGCAAGAGCCATGCTGCGCCAAACCAGGTGATACATAAAAAGTAGTTAAAACATTGCACTTAGGTAAAATATAAAATCCTATTGGGACCAATTAGAAGAAAATTAAAAACAATGGTTATAAATATGAGAGGAATGAGTGAGTGAGTGAGAGATATTGAAATTTTATGGCGCAAGAGCCAGATATGGCTATGCTGCGCCAAACCTCAAGTGAGTCATTTAAAAATCGGAATACAAGTTAAGTCAAAGTTAAGTTAAAAGGGGGCCAAGTTAAAATCTTAAAAATTCTAATCTGATAATTATTTTTGTCAAATTTAAAATAATGTTAAAATATTTGATTAAAAATCAATAATACAAAAAAAGTAAGGAAATTAAAGCGTAACGCAAACCAAGACTAAGATCAATTCCGTGTCTTCTTCTGTTTCATGAAGTTAGTGTTTTCAATCTCGTCCATGGCATCCATTAGCCATGAATCATCAACATCATACAAGATACAATTATCGTCATCTCCAACCTGATATGGCTTCATGCGATTTCTTCCTTTGGGGATTTGTAAAAGATAAAGTGTATCTGACACCATTGCTTAAAAATTCACGTGAGCTTAAAAAACGAATTTCTGCAGTTGTACAATCAACTACCACAGACAATTTACAACGTGTTTGGCAAAAGTTTACATATCGAAATGACATTATGCGAGTAACTAAAGGAAATTGTACCGAACACTGGCAAAAAAAACCTTCCATATATTCCCTTTGCATTCATGTATTACTTATCTTTTTGAATCATTTATTTATGAAAATGCAGCATTTTAAAATCGAGTGATTCATTTTGAATAACTATGTGTATATTATTCCGGATATTTGAAAATTCTCTCTAAAATTTATTTTTCATAAATGTCTGTATACACTTGTAAGCCAAGCAGTTCGCAGACGAATGAGGGTCAAAAGATCTGCTCGCGACGATCTATCTCCTGACGGTATTTGGACGAGCATAAAAAAAAAATCGTAGTTGAGGTTGGGACAACGTCGTTTTAACGAGAAGCTCAAGAGATGATCGGCGCGCAGGTGTATATGCAAGTTAAAAATATCTAACTGAGGTAAATATAAAATTCAGAGTTATCTCTCCTCTACCTTTTCTGACAAATCCATTCAAAAGATTATGTTATTTTCTTAGAGTTCTGAAGAGAATTAATGCTCATATTCGAATATCAGTTACCATGATCTGCCATTACAAATGTTAGCAAAGTTATAAGTCACAACGAATCAAACCGAACAAATGAGCGATTTATCCTGAAAATAGTATAAGTCAATTTAAAGTAAAATCAAGCGGTCTGTTTTAATAGTTACATTTGCATTTTTAAGTAATTATATTCAAGCAATTAATTTTGAAGTAATTGTATTGAAGCAATTCATTTTGAAATAATTATATTGAAGCAATTCATTTTGAAGAACCCCCCCCCCCCCTTTTTTTTTAAATGTGAACGATATTGATATTTTATGATTAAAAGCATTCATTTTAAGAGTAAAATAAACATTATAAAAGACGAACAAAAATATGTTTATAATGTAGAAATATTCTAGTGCATCTACTCAAGTCTCAAATTTGTAAAACCTCTAACTTTCATTGATATTCCTGAGACAAAAATGATAAACAATGTTTACTACCGAAGTATTACGCAACAATGCACAGAAAAAAAAAAGGAAATGAAATGTCAATACTATTATTCAAAAATCCAATGAAGTTGGTATAATTAACCATTCAATCTCTTTTTTCTCATAGTTTTTCCGCCATGAACGATCCCGAACTCTATTCTCGATCGAGTCCATTCCAGGTGAGGGATGCTAGCCAAATCCTGGGAGTCTACAAAAAGAAGATGTCTCCTGACGATGCAGATATTGTGCTGGACATCGGATGTGGCACAGGCGATGTCACCACGAAGATCCTCGGACCAGCACTGGGACGGTTCGAGTTTCTCCTAGGGGTAAGCCTTGTTCAGTGCTCAAGTGATTGTTTATTTACGTCACACTGAGAAGCAACACGAGGGTTACTGGCGACGGACCTTGAAATTTGAACATCGATTAAGTGACGAGGACGACATCTGAGCTGGGACCTCCGTCTCCAAATTTCTACACGTCACCAACGTAAGAACTTGGGACCGCGAATAGATTTTAAGCGCATAAACTCCGCTACACGACCGGTCTTTAGTGGCATCAGGGCTCGAACCCACAACTCGACGAAAACAACATGGGACGCGACCATGACAACTAGACCACCGTAGCCTGTTCAGTGTTCAAATGTTTTCCATTAGCAGCAGCAAATGACGGCGTAGCATTCTTTAAAATAAAAGATATTTTTCATTTCCTTGATGATTCGAAATACTACAAAGAACACTGTAGGAATAATACGGCATAAATATACATAAATGCGCACAGCTTCAGGTACACACCAGTTCAGATATTGGAATGTCAGCGAACATTAAATGGGGCTTGATTCTAACCTTTCTCCAGGTTGAATTTATCCAATAATGTTTCCATAGCAGTACATGAGAAATCCACTCTACTAGTATCCCAAAGATAGCATTGAAATATTATCGAGAGGAATTCCTTCTCACCACTTGCACGATTTGAGGATTTTGATAGCTACATACAAGTCTTTGCTTCCAAATTGGGTCATTAAGATTATTTGGGGGGGGGGGAATGCCATTAGCAAAAAATGTTATTAGTTCTCCATCTAAAGCAAAAAAATGCCATTAAGTTTTCCATCAGAGTAATTCCTTTAAAAAAGTTTGGATCCCTGCCTTGAAAAGCGAATATTTCCTTAAAGAAATATAATTCCGGGGGAAAGGCGCATTGTGATGTTTTGTAACAATATTGTTTAGAAATTATGAAAGCTGCTTCTACTTACTACATCTAGTATGTTAAACTCGTGATCCGCATGTGGCCTAAAATAAATATTCTTGTAGCCCACGCAACATAGCAGATTGATACCAAAATTTTACCAAAAATCCAATGGATTAATTCTTAAAATTCTTAATTATTCAAAATTATTGACAGCGAATAATGATCTATTACATGTTGTGTTGAATTGACGAAATCTCCTACTTGTATCAGAGAATATTTTAGTAGCCGATAACAAAATAACGCCAAGAGTCTTTTACTGCCTTGCTTGAAGTGTCTAACATTAAAACATTTCACTTTCAGAGAACATGAAAAATAAATTTATATTCGCAATGCCTTATTGATTTATGTAGTTATTCTCTATCAAGTAAGTTAAAAATTCAAGTATAATGTAAATTTTTATTACTTTGAAAATTATTTTGCGTTATGGCTTATCTATTTAGGTCTTTGCATCTCGTTTATCTTAATCGAAACCAGGTGGTAAGAAACTAGATGAAAAATTGCTGACGAACATTGGTATTTCCAAAGAAAGCGAGAATTGGAGTATTTTTTCTGTGATCATAAGATATAAAATAATCTATTATACGTAACAATGGTATTAGTTTACCATATAACATAACTATAAACAACATGAGCATAGATTCAAATTGTAAGAGCAGCTACAAAGGTATTCCACCACCGTATGTACATATAGCACGTCTGCTAACTTTGACTTGTTACTTATTAACCCGTGGCTGTAAATCAGTTTGAAATGTATTTGCTCTATATTATCTCTCAGCATTATAAATCACAGAACCAGACAACTCTTACTCACACAAGATTCCACTAGGGCCAATGCATTTCACATTTTGAAATGTTTTACAATTTTACAGAACCTAAATATATCTTTTCGCAGGTGGACAAATCTCGTGATATGGTGGAATATGCGCAGCAGCACTACGATGTGGACAACATCTTTTACGAGGTACTAGATATCGCCGGGGACGTCTCTGACTTCAAGGACGAATGGGGTACCTTCTCGAAGGTGTTCTCCTTCTACTGCCTCCACTGGGTAAAGAACTTGCGTCGAGCACTGTTCAACATACAGTCCCTGATGAAAAACGGAGGCGAGACTCTGCTGGTCTTTGTAGCGCAGTGTCCCGTCTTTGAGATGTATGAGAGGATGGCCAACAATGACAAGTGGAAAGCCTACATGGAGGTATGACAACGTCCAACGCATTCTCCTCAACGCAATTTCTGAACACTTTTAATACATTTTTTTTTACAAAAGTAAAGTGACATTTGTTGTATATATACCTCATTTCATTCAAACAAACGTCTACAAACTCAGTTGAGTCTACAACATGATTCATAGCTCAAATTACAAAAGTAAGGCTTTCTAACTAGAATTGGAGAATTAATGGTCATATCTTTGTCTTTGCACTTTACTTGTCCCCAATTGATTGTCCAAAGCATTTAAGTTTCAGAGTGAGTGGTAGAAATGATTCCTTATAAAACATTAATTCGAGATTTCTTGGGTCTTTTTTCATAATTTATTCTAATAATAACGATTTATAATAAAAGATATTAGATTGAAGTAAAGAAATCAAGATAATTGCTGAAACATTTCCCAGAATCCGAATATGAAGCTATCTAAAATCCTGAAAGAACAAAATAGATTTATGTTCCTTTTTACAAGGTAAGTCGTTATCATACTCAAAAAAAAAAAAAAAAAAAAAAAAAAAAAAACCCTCATATCAAATACGATCACGTGATATCATAGTGAATTATAAGCAAGTCAACATTTACCCACTTCATTACACCGGACGCAGATTGCCCTAAACAGATAACAGATCAATCTCACTTTCATGATTAGAATAAAGTTCAATGGTCAGTGGTTCAGAATCGATTTTACGAACTCAACTTTACTCTAGCTGGAAGACCCTAAATAATTAGAATAGTACACGATCGTTGAATTTCCAACGAAATAAAATATTCTTGCGAGATAAAATATAACATGTAACAAAATTATATACATAGCCTCTTAACATTTCAAAAACTGTATGTGAATAGAGAAAACACTGTTTTACTTTTTTTATTACTGAAAGAAAAACTGAAGGTTGATATATTACAGGACGTGAATGACGTCATTCCGGTCACTCAGAATCTGGCTCAACCTTCCTTCGTGTTTTCTCAAATGATGGAAGAAGCCGGCATCACCGCCATCAACTGCTCCACCATGAATCGCAGTTTCGCATTTACTTCCACCAAAATGCTGAGAGGTAAGATACGTAAGTCATGGCCAAAGGGTATACTAGAAAAGTTTTTTTAAAAATACAATTTCTGTCATGTTTATTAGTGAGTTGCAGTAACTTACGTTATCTCAATCAATGGTCTCTCATTTTGTGATATGTTTCTTCTATAAACAGCTGAAATTTGAACAAGAATAAATATTTATTTTTTTAAATTCCTGTTCGTTACAAAGTTAAGAATTTTTTTAAAAAAGTAGATAAATAGTGGGATTCTTTGAAGAACGTTAATTAACTTAATCACCTCTATAAATTTATAATTTGAAGCAAATGCGGAATAAGCCCCAATTGGCACCATATTTTTGTTACAATTAAGTTTTTCATGATAAATTTTGTGCATGTTAATTGCCATCCTAGGCCGTAATGACACATATATTAAGTTGGAGACCAAGAGTATTACTCAAAAGGAAATAATTTCATTAAAATTATTTAGTCGAAGTAACTGTTATATTTCATTCTCTTATGTCTTCTATATACTTAATATAATTTAAATAAGGAAACTATATCAGTAATGACATAGAAGCAAACATTATCATGCGTTTTGAATTAAATATCTTTGGATACCAAACATTTATACGCAATATTTAAAAGTAAGATATTTCATATAATTCTTTTTTAAAAAAATAGTGAACAATAGGCAAAAACTAAAAGAACATTGAACTTGTGTAACAGATGCTCGAAACAATGAAAGAAGAAACAGCAGTTTTACTTATTCACAAAAGGAGGCTGGAAATTATTTCTATATTTTTTAAAAAAAACTTGTTTGCGACACTAATTTTTTAAATTCAACAATTCCATGCAACGTTTATCCATAAACACGTGATTACAGACGCTTTCGTTTGGAGACGAAAATGACCGGGGGGGGGGGGCCCAAATCGCCGAATACTACGAAACTCACGCCATTCTTAAACTTGGTGTACAAGAAACAGCTAAATATTGTATAGGTATCCCTCTTTTTTTTCTACAACTATTTCAGTTAAACAAATGCAGAATATGATTACCATTAATTTGTGGAAAGCAGTGACCAGTAGTGGTGAGTGGGTATTAGAAGTGGAGGGAAGGGGCAAACAAATTATTGATAACAAAAAATAAGGATAGTCTGGGAAGTATATGAAGATAAACACAAAATTTTTACAAAACTAGCAATAAAATGGTAAGTTTTTGGCGCTTTCTGAGAGAATTTGGACAGAGAAATAAAAGTTGACATTTTATGCTAAATTTACATAATTTAATTTTAATAGTAATATAACTTCAATCAAATGAACAATATTACTCCTTTATTAAAAGTATTTTTTGTGATATTTTCATTACAAAAAGGCATGTCTTGTTTAAAATAAGTATAAAAATGATAAATTACCAAATTCAATCTGAGAGTTTATACAAAACCTTGTTTTATATCCCATTACATTACAAAACAGGCAAAGGAAAAAAAAAATCCTTTTATAGATTACTTGAGTTTAATAAAAATTAGGTGTTCAATGTAATAAAATTAATTACATTGCAGAAAGAAAGATATACAATATAAAAAAAGTTCCTTAGCACATATTAAGTTGGCGAGGGGGAAAAAAATCGAAATTAGCTTCCGAGTGTAAACTGGTAGTTTTAGTTTAGTTTTTATTTATGTCGCACTAGAAGCAACAAGAGGGCTGTTGGAGACGGACCTCGTAATTTTGAACCTCGGTCAAGTGACGAGGACGACACCTGAGCTGGCACCCCCTCTCCTAACTTCCACACCACGCAAACGGGAGCGGGTGTAAACTGCATCTTAGCAGAATTCAACAGAAGATTAAATCAACAGAACTCGATTTTGGTAGTGGAACTTCCAAATGCTGTGCTGCAAACAGGTAATCTGTTCATTCCACTCATAAGTCAAATATGTTAGCCTCATAATTCAGAGAGCATTTCAAAAAATTTTCTACCACGTCGGAAAATGTATAATTTTGCAATTTTTACGATTTTAAAAAAACTTCCGTCAAAAATAAAGTTATACATTATTCACGTTTTCTTCTTTCCAACGGCGCACGTTCCATCACCAAAGCATGAGCTAAAATACGATTTTACCAAACAAAAGCAGATAAATGATGTCCTCCCTATTTGTTGCAGATTGCATGGTCGCCGTGAATCCTTTCATCAATCGAATCCCTCTCCAACAGAGGAACGAATACGTCGAGGATTGCATCCGCACTCTGTCGGCCATCAAGATAGAAGCTGGCAAAGTGAATGAGAACGAAGCGTGCTGCTTCTCCTACAAGCTGATGGTAGCACACGGCACCAAGAACTAAACGAACATTACCTATATACAGGGTGTTTCTAAAATAACGATCCATTTGCGTCACAAAATCGAATTTCCAGTTACAATCACATAAGAACGATTATGACACTAAGCAATGGAAGAATTACACGGACATTTTAAAAAACAATTTGCGTCAAAAAAGAATTTATCAAGAACAATCGTTTAGAAGTATCAAATTAATTACTCATTTCAGTGAAAATGATATTGGGATATGAGTTTTTTATAATAATATCTCAAAAGACAATCTTTATTCCGTCATGTCCGAGGCGTTTGAGTAAAAAGTTCTTTTTGGTATTACAAACAAAATAGAAATCTTTTATGACTTAAAATTATAGGAGACTTAAATTGCTGGATTTTACAGGTACAAAAATAAGTAGTCGTGTGGAGTGGATTATATCAAGTAACGGAAGTTCCATTGGACAAGAGTTAATTTAGATTAAGGTTTAACAAGTACGCATAATTAAAAGTCCTATTGTATGAATATTCGTCTATGCATATAAATTTCATAGTCTAAAACGCTAAAATTGTTATCATTAATAATACCGTTAGTTCATACATAATGGCTGAAATTTCACAAATAAATAAATAAATAAAAAACAGAAAGTATTGGGAACAAGAAAATACAATTAAAAACAAATATACTGCAGTTCTCGAAAAATAAGGAGGAAAATTCAATAATTATTAAACTTAATTAATATTTCCACAGGGGAAACATCAGCCTTTGTTACTGTGTAACCTATCAATTAATCAGGGGTGGAGAATTATGTACCCTTACAAACCCTCTCCCCCCACCCCTTCCTTTTATAATTACACCCCTCTCAAGTCATCTCTGAAGATTCGGAACCAAACTGAGAGAGAATACTTGAATGCAGAGGGAACACCACTGAAGGGTTATTAGAGATCCTGTAAAGGAGGGTGAAAGAAAAAAAAACCTTTCAACTTCCTAAATTTTTTATTAATTTTAATCAATTTTTAATTGACTGCATCTTTATGATAAACTACAAGTTAAGATTTCAGCAAGTAAATGGAGGATATTTCATACATTTCATAGGTTAGAACACTAAGTATTCAATTATTTTCATTCCAGATGGATTTAAAGCCATATCTTGCTGAGGATTAAAACTTCTATTTTGTCGGCCGGGATGAAAGTGCAAAACTCTCCATTTAATCCTCATGATATTATAGTACGATTCTTTATATTCTTCTTTTTTAACGAAAAAAGAATATTAAAAAAAAAATCACTTTTTGAAAGAATTTTTCCAAGCATATTCAGCAACAGGACTTAAACAATATCGATTCAGTCTATCAATGATTTTTAAAAAATTATCATTTGATGAAAAATCTACTCTCGTTATTCAGGAATTCGTTACATATGATACTGAGCGCAATGGAGAAACTCATAAAAATTTTTAAAATATAATTCCATTGAGGCAGAAGAAAACATGTAAATAATTGAAACCTGTACTGAAATTCTTGTATTAGGAATCCTAGATCCACTGGTTCTAAATAAAGATTTTGGGAGGAGTCTTTTGACTAATCATTCGAAGTTAAAGAGTCTAAAATTCTGTCAGAAAAGATACGATCACAAGACTTGAGAATAAATGCTGAAAGAAGCCAGTCTCGGAGGTATGAGTAATTTCGAAAATTTTAAGGTCAAAATTGTAAGGTTCTAATTAATCAATTACTTGAAGAAAAAAAAAACATCATAAAACTTATTAAAAATAGCCTCTGAAATAATACATATAATCCAGAAAAACCTATAAAATCAACTAAACTTATTTTAATGCGAAAGGTAAATTTTACTGCAATTTACGAAATCAAAATGTAGAAAATAAAAATTTGATATATCTAATACCTTTTTACCTTTCACTGTTATAAATATAATCCTGTAAAGACATTTAAAACTATCTGGAAACACTGACTTCAAATTGAGATATAATATTATAGCCATATTTCCTTCAGTAAGTTTCACAGAAGAATATTTCACAATCCTCCATTAACCTGCGTCATGCAATAATATAATGCAATCACAACAAATTTCTCTCCATATCACAATATTGCAACAACGATTTGAAGTAACCTTTTTGATTAGCTATGATGTCGCTTTCTATACAGTAATTGAAACAATCTACAACATTTTTTATTCCATTATTTAATCAAAGAATAGATTTTCTTTGTTTATTAAAAATGTGATCTCAATAATATATATATATATGAAATGACCAAACATATGTTTAGAAGCTTTTGTGATTCTAAAACTTAAAAACATGATTTTAGACACAACACACTTCTTTGCTTTCCCTTTAACTTCTAATATAATTTTAAAATCAAATTGGCGATGGTATTTCATGTGCCCACTTTGTATCTTATAAGTAGTTTTATTTTTTATAAAGTTTTAGAATTTTATAATGTTTTCACATAATTTTAAAACCAAGATTAGAAGGTTTTTAACAGATTCCATTATTTTTATAGCAATACTGAAGTAAATTAGAATTTTTATTTGTGGATATCAGATTACTTCATTATGTAGGTACTATTTTATTTCAAAGATGAATGAACACATGGTTGAAATTATACATTGGAATTATAATACCTATAATTCAAGGATTTTTTCAGAAACTATCTCACTCTAAAATAAAATCTTCATGGAATGATCTTATTAAATCCATTTGAACTATCTTGGACTTATTAATAACAATGGCTTATATTTTGAAAATTCTTTCTGACAATAGATATACAAATAATAAAAACAATAAAATCAAAATTGACAACATCTAATTTATGGCATTTCAATGCAATATAATAATTTTCATATTTCCAGTTTAATGTCAAATACTTGTTTGAGTAATGATATCATATTAGTTTTAAGAACTTCCAAGTTAAATTAATTTGTTTATAAACATATATGTCATTTTAGAAGTAATAAAATGACATATATTTAAGCTATAACAACAAAGGATAGCATTTTGAATACAAGTCAAATGTTGACTAACCAGCCAAAATGTTGAGAAAAAAACAAAACTTAAAATACCTTTATTTGGTAAGAATTAAAAATATATCAAAATAGACACTTTGATACAACAGCAATATATTGTTTTCTCACTTAATTTATAAAATTGAAGTTTTATAATTCATTGATCTTCATGTCAATCTCTATATGAGAAATTTAAACATTAGATTACCACTAAATAAATATTACATTCTGCATAGAATACACACTTAAAAGTAAGCCTTTTTAATAGTTAGGAGCATTATCTTCAAGAATTATGGTTTAAAATCCTTTTCGAACAACAACAAAATAGGTTTTCCCATCTACATTTACAAGAAATCTAATGTTGACTATTTGTAAAACTTCAAATTACATTACAAACAAAATATGAAACCACAAAAGTAAATATAATTAAATTTTGTTTTTGGTTAAGATTCTCAAATGAATCTCTAAAAATTCAAAAGAAGACGGCTGGCTGTTTATGACAAAAATGGATAGGAATTTCAGAAACATCCTGTATATTAATTGTATTCCATAATTTCTAACCCAATGACAGATATATAATACATTTTATAATTGGAGTGAAATAATATTTTTATCAGCTTAAGTTGTGTTATTTATAACAGAGGCAAATAAGAGAAAGTCAGTTATTGTACTCATATACTAACTGTAACCAACAAAAACTAATTGTTACTCATTTAAAATGGATGGAAGGAACTAATATTAATAAAAATTAATGTTTGATTGATTTAGTTTTTATGATAAAATTTTACATCTGTAAAATATGTATAGTCAGTCTGAAAAAAACTAAATTTTTATCCATTTGCCCCAATTATTTAAAAATACTAGTCATACTTCTTTTACAGAAAAAATTGATTAAAATGCCTTGATTAAATATGAGCCTTAATGCCTTTAACCCTTTCAGGGACACCATTTGTACAGTGTAAATGCATTTTTCCACGATTGCAACTTGAAAACTGTGCCCGTTTTTGTTTGCACTGAGCAAAAACACTCCCTTTGAACTGGGGACTGCTAATTTTTTAAATTATATTTTTTATCTACATGATCAATATACTTCCCTTGCCAATATAACTTTTTAAAAATATATAATAATAACATTGTGCCTCTCAAAGGGTTATATGAGTCTCCTATATGATTTTTAACATTTTAATGCAAACAGTTTGATTATGTGAGCCATATTCAACATAAGTAAGCATTTTTTTTTAAAAAAAGTGAATGGATTTTCAATACACTATGTATTTTACAAAGTATTATTCCTTGTCCAAAAAGGGTTAATTATGGCGACTTGTTTCGAGAAATGAGGTATAAAATTTTTCATCTTTCTTGAAATAACTTCATGCAGTTGTGATTAATTAAAATAAATTACATTATAATATTAAACACTGTAAGCAATGTTGAACATTATTATGTACATTAAAATAAAATCATGAACACAACCTGGGTCAAAACAATGTTTTATCTAAATAGTTTAATTACAGTCTTGAATTGAAAACATTTATTTCTAATGCCTGTTTGTTGATAATTATAAATATATATGCACATATATACAGTAGTACATATACAAAGGTACTTGTAAGGTAAACATCTGAATAAAAGATACCTCTATTTAAGGGATAGTTTCTTTGAAAATAATATATGTATTTACCTTTTACTAAGAGATAAAATGTCAGGTCTGGAAGGTATATCTCTAAAAAAGAAGTATTGCTTCCTCAGAGGGTACATATTAAAACAATGCAATTTAATTAGAAATTCAGATTGCATCAAGCTCTAAATAATTAATATATAAATAAGTACCATAGTCACAGGTACTTATATGAATTTAAAATTAATGAAAAATGAAATTCTTAATTGAAACACTTGATTTTTATAAAAATATTTGAAATGAACAATGGAATTTTGTACTTATATAGTACTTTACACAAATATTCATTGAAAATAATCCATTACAAGGATTTGTTTAAAAGTCTGTGAATTTTGTAAGCATTTTTTCCAAATAGATATTAAAGTAACAGATGATCTTAATTCTTTCACTATCACCAACTGTTATCATGATTTTTTTTTAAAATTGTGAGGTGTATTTCAATCCATCTGCAGAGTTTTTTATGTCATACTTTTCATCTTTCTCTCTAATTTAGTTATTTTCATTATAGCTCACTACGTCAGCTATAGCTGAAATAAAAGATTTATGTCATCATAGGTGTGTCTTCAATTTTCCTAAATTCAACAGTCTTAGAATGTTTATTTGAATTAGTAACCCAAATTGTTTAAGTTTCTTCCCCATTTTTAGCATGATTTACTTGGTTTTTGAATATTCCAAAATTTGGCCTTAAATCTCTCTAAGCTTTTCTATTTCTGCTGTATGAATTATATCAATTTCTTTTTGTTTTAAAGTTAATCTTTTCCTCTTTGAAGCCATAGTAGATAAGGCATGTAAAAATAACTCACAAGTCCAAAACTATATCTTTTCTTTTTTGCACCCTTTTCTAGAAAGAACTTAGAATGACAGAAATGTTCACTCTATCTACATTGCAAGATTCCTATGTTTAGGATGGTGATCTAGTCATCTCACAACCTTTTCCTTCCAATAATGAATCAAATAATCTCCATAGTAACACAAGAAAATAAGCTGCTTAGTCTGTAAGATCACTTGGTACAGAATGTTATATAAGAGCGGTAATGCAATTCAAAGAAAGTGAATTTAAGTTATTGCAGTGGTCATAGTATAAAATATCTGTAGTATTGCTTTCTACATTACAAGTTCAACTTTATAATGTAATATGCTTTATTAATGTAATGTGTTTTATTAATTAAATATTATTATAATTCAGATATCGTTTAGGGAGTCAACTTATTAAATTAAGATGGATGAATATATCTACATTTCCACTTATCTCTATTTTGGATTACCTTACAACTTGCTAATACTGTTCCTTCCTTTACTGTTAAATGTTGCGAGGATATCTGAATTTTGAATTCTGTGAATGTGAAATATCCTTTTGATTGCACCATAACTTGCTTTTTTCCCAATGTATTGGTCCCCTTTCCCCCACTGATAAGTTTTATTCCCCCCTTCTCAAGAAACTATCTTTCACTGAGCTTAAACTGACCTTTAAAACCTCGAATTTTACAAACATAGAGTATTTCCATTATTATTTATTTCTCTACTTCTATCTTATTTTTGAAACTATTTTTCAGTGTTCTGTAATAAAAGGTAAATACATTAAGGTCCCTATTCAAAGCGATTGATTGGGCTGGAACAGAATTGTCCCTTAAATAGAGGTGTCCCTGACAAGAAGTACTACTAAATATATAGTACATATATGATTCAAAATATTGAAAAAGCTAACAGACACTTAAGAATAAAAGTATCAGATTTATACTTTATTGTTTATTTCCAAACTGTGGACAGATTTAGACTTTACAAATGTTACAGTTACAATGTCTGTTTCTTAACTTTAGAAGCAAACATTTCATAGATGCAGCAGAATGGTTTATAAATGTAAATGTCAACATTTCTGAATTATTCATAGTGAACATTAATTTTAGTATAGCAACATTCTGCAGCGATTACTTGCTATAAATTATTAAATAGCTCTTCAAGACATGGAATAAAAATTATAGTAAAATTATATGATTTTTCATATTATTTCTCCAATAAAATATGAAAAAAAATCTTTTAAAATGTTCATAAGCTATCTTAGATATTTTGTAGTCAACATAAATTAACTTAAAAGATAATATTTTAATCCATGTTGTTGTCAACAAGAGACAAAAAACTTACCACTTAAGCAAAATCATAGATGAAAGTTAAGAACTTGTTTAGTTATCTTTTACAGAATAATAATAATAAAAAAAAAAAGCTGTTAGTACATTTTAAGTGAAAAAATTCAGGTAGTACTGCTACAGAATTTCACTACACTATTAGTAATAAATAGAAAAAAACACAATTTTCATTGATTTTGATATATATCTTTAAAAAAAAAACAACAAAAAATAATACTATCTGCGAAGCAAAAATAATGAAAGAAAAAATAATATGGCTTAGTTAAATGGTGAGAATTTTTTCTTGCATTTTAAATCACAATAGTTACTCACCAATTTTGGAAGTAATAGTATATGAGCAAAGGTATGGAGGGGAGTGACAAAAATGTTGAAGATTTAAGATACATCATGTTACAAAATTAAAAAGGTAATTTTAAAAAAATCTGTTGTGCTTTATAAATACTGGATTGTTTTTATTACAAATAATCTACTCAAGCTGTATCATAATGTATTAGTATAAATAATGAATTTTAGAGACAGAATTATTTTGCAAATGAAACATTGTACTTATTCATAATGTTTCAAATTCTCAGTTTATGCACATAAATCTAAATATAAACAAGAGTTATAAAAAACTAAAGATTCATAATTTATTATTTGATACTGGTATATCAGAAATAATAAATTTTTACACGTTATATTAAATATGCTTTATTAAACAGCATGAATATTCATTACACATACCAAGAAAATAAAATGCATACCTGGCTTTATTTGCTGTTAATGCTTTGTTTTCATTTATTTTTCTTCCACCACCCTCTAAGCAAAAATACAAATAAATCATAAACTATGTTTATGAACAAACAAAATATTTAGTATTATTTGAAAAACTATAGATTTTCTAATAATAATACAAAAATACTTGAATACTTTATAATTATACAAAAACATTTGAATAAAGCAGCAAAGATTCCATTACATCATATCAGCATAAGTATAACAGTATATTCTGCTACAAATATCTAAAACATTATTAAAATTATATTTCTTAGGAGTATGGCAGGAAAAAAGGAACCACATTTATAAGCTACAAAGGAAAATTACAATCCAATAACATGTACTCCTTCTGACTCATCATAATAGTAGCAAAAGCAAATAAATATAGAACACAGCATTTAATATAAAAAACTAGATTAAATTGAACAATAAATTAAAAATATTACCCTAATTTTTATTTTGAGTGTTCAGATAGTTTCCAGGTTTTTCAATAACTGTATTTCAAATTGTAAGATATTGTGCCTGTAAAGCTTTACTTTCCTTGTATGTTTGAGCTTAAATTTAGTTCAGTTTTTATTAACATCGCACTAGAAGCAACACGAGGGCTATTGGCGACGGACCTCGTAATTTTGAACCACGGTCAAGTGACGAGGACAACACCTGAGCTGGCACCACTCTCTCCTAACATCCACACCATGCCAACGGGAGGACTTTGGGCCTCGAACAGATTCAACGTGCATCAGCCCTGGCTACACGGCGGGTCTTTGGCGGCCAAGAATCGAACCCACGACTAAACGAAAACCGCCGGCCGCTAGTTCAAGACCTTGACCACTAGGCTACCGCGGCCCATGTTTGAGCTTAAAATTATTAGAATATCATTCTTTATTGTTACTAGCATAATTAGTAGAAGTGACAGAAACATATTATCCAATATTTTGATAGAACAGTTATCAAAGGCTTTGTTTATACTAATTACAATCTATTTTGACTAACTTGAACTTTTCATTAAAGTATTTAAAAGTGATTTAACAACAGCATTTTGCTGACTCAAATTAACAAAAATGGAGAATTCAACAAAACAGCTTTCAATTTCCTATCATGATCAAATACAGCAAAAAGTGAAAACATTCAAATGTAAAGCGAGAGAGAGAGAGAAAGATAAAAGAAATTACTCTTCAAAAATGTGTTTTCTTATCCCTTCAATTACAGATTTAATGGGATAAAAGTTTTTTAAGGAAGTATTATACTAGGAATATTTTTTTAGCTAAATATATAATTTTTTTATATTGCAATCTTGCAATTAAAAAAAATGATTTTATTTGCATTCAAACGGTTTTATTGATTTTGAATCAGTGAAAAAAGTTATCAAAACCAGTTTAATATTCAAATAAGTGGATAATTTTGAGCAATATTCTTCCTTAAAGGATATTGTGAATAATGAGGATATGAAACCAAACAAGTACTTTAATGCATCACAACAATTATAATTTTAAGGATATAATAAGTAAAATAGTGACAAATAATTTTAATTACCAGTAGTATTTCTAGCTCCAGATTTCCACGGATCAGGTGTTATAACTTTTCCAAGTTTCTTTTCACCTAAGAAATATTTGAACGAATTTAAGTACAATTGGATAACTTTAAAGTTTAAAATGCTTTGTGAAATTAGATGTATCTTGGATATAAGAAGGAAATACATTTGATGCTCATTCAATTCCTTATTTTCATTTAAAAGGCATATTAATCTAAAAACATTAAAAAGCTAACAAGAATTTCTAAATTACACCATACTTGTTGAACACTTTTCAGAACAATAACGTCCTATTTTAACACACATTTTTTTTAAAAAAAAAAAGAGAGAAAAAAAAAAACGTGTTACAAAAACAGTTGTGACGTACTGTTAAGTGTACCATATTGGGTGATACATAATATAGTTAGAAATATTAATACAAAAATGGGTTCCAACATCATCAATACTATAAACTATTGACGCTTATTTTAACTTTTTTTAATAAAGTATCAAAACAATAATAAATACATACATTTATCGCAAACCATATTGAAATCTATCAAACAATAAAAAAAAAACTTTCCCAAGTGAACTGTTAATCCGAAACCAACAGCAAACTCCACAAAATTGTAAACAAACAAAATAACGTCACCAGTTTTCAAACACTAATTTACGATAACAATTTCATAGCAAACGAGAATAGAAATATTTAAGAAAATTTAAGAAAGGAAATAAATTAGAATAAACATTCAATAATTGAATGTTCATTTGTTTGAAGTTATAAAATATTTTAAAACTGTAGTATTAATACATAACCGGATTTGGTAAAATATGAATAGATCAAAATGAAGTGAATTCGATGTGTTTACTGCTTTGTAAAACGTGCGGTGCAGCGGCCTGTACCGATGCGAGTTTTCCTGTACTCATCCACGATCAAAGGGATATAGTTTTAGTTTTATCATATTCTTCATAATCCTTTTAATTAAAATCTCTGCGACTTTTTTTCAATTTTTTGAAGTTTCTTTAAATCGAACCAATATGACTGAACGAGGTGGTAGAGCAAAACTTTCCAGCAACGTTCTGGAAATGAAGGTATTAGCGATTTCAAGTATATTTATTTACTTTATATAGATATTCATCAAGAGTTTGAGCACTTGCTTTTTTGTCATCATCTCATTGATAAGATTTACTGTAATATATGTCCAAAAAGTTTTATATTAAATGAATATATTTCGCATTTATTAAATATTTCATAAGATTGTTAAATTTTTTATTTGTTTCTATTTATATTTTTGTGTGGGAGGCAATTAAAATTAAATTAGTCCATTCTGTATATATAAGACTTGTTTATCATTTTTAAAACATCATACCCATATAATAATGTTAATTCAAGTTTTTTTTTGATTAACTAATTTATTTTCTGTCCATAGTGACACATGTATGAAAATATTGACCAAAGACGGGCCATCAATAAATAAATGAAAAATACTAGCTATAAAAGATGAAGTGAATTTTTGTAATATTTGTGTGACAAAAGATGCATACATTAAGTAAAGGCTAAATGTTTCTTGATGTTTTTTCTTCTGAAGAAATCCCTGAAAATGACTAATTCTTTTTAATAAAATTCAAACCGTACATTTTTTGTGCTACATTGGTATCTTTTAGTTTATCTCTTTCTAAGTGATAGTCTGATGAAAATCAGTTTACGAGCAACTTTTATAAAAAATATTCTATGGTGAGAATCTATTGAAGTCTATCATTGATGTATAGCCCCAATATAATGTACGTTAAGTGATGGTATGATTTTATTGGAGGAACTCTTAATTCATTGGTGGTATTTATCAAATTAAAAAATCTTCTGAAATGTTTCCTGGAATAACCAATAACCTTTTGATAGGCTTGTGTAGCTACAAGATGCTGTTGGCTTAACTAATAATCACTTTCCCATTTGCCTACAAAAAGGGGAATATCTGTATTTACTTGTCTATCTTTCCATGTTAATCGATCTTTTCTTTCTATCTTTCCAATTTCCCATTTGCCTATGACCAGTGTCCACCAAATCTGTGTATTATGTGTAGCGCTGCTTTATATGGTTTTCTTGATACTTGTGGACATTCTTTTTGTTGGAGATTTTCAAACTTTTTATCTATTTATTCCTTGGTAGTTATTTACATGAATTGTACCACTAGAATTCCATTTTCTCCTGCAATTGATTGTATAAAAAATGTGATTTTGATTTTAGAAATTGCAATGCAAATTGGGCTGGTTACTGTAAATTTTGCATGACTATATTTCATTAAAAAATTTGTTCTTAAATTTTTATTTTTGATGTAAAAATCTAAATAAATTATGAGGACGCTTGAAAAAAAAAATGTTTGTGTATGTAAACATTACATTGGTTTTGCTGCACCAAAAAGTTATTACATTATTGAAATTCTTAATGTAATAAATTTTTGTATAATTTTGTTTAATGTTCTCTTGTGTTTCAGTTTTTTCAAATCCTATTTCAATTGCTGTACTCATTTCTTTTGTCCTATATAGTTTATGAAAAAGAGTAAAGAAAAATGTGAGATGGAAGCAGAAGAAGAAAAAAGAAAAATTCTGTTTGAAAGTGAAATTCCTGATGCTCTGATTAGGGGAGGGTAAGAACTAATTTCCATACTTTTTCCAAGTTATATTGACTCTGAAAATGTTAACAATACTGTAATTTAATTATTTTGGTGAATGAATTTAATTTTAATTTGTTGTCAAAATTGCAGAGTAAAAAAAGGCATATAAAATTTCAGTTATTGCTGTTTTCTTGATATTAATTTATGTAAATTTTAATCAAATTATTATATATTTAGAATTGTAAGTTTTCTAAACACCATAGCATTACTTATATCACTAGTTTCAAAATCAATACATTTATAATGTTTTCTTTGGTGAATCATTTCGTCTGAATAAAGTACATTTTTCTTAAAAAATATGCAACTGAAAACCTCTCATGATCTCTAATCACTCAACATACCCAGCAAAGAACATATATATGTACTCAAGGTCTCTTCGATAGGGGACTGAGTTCCATTCCAACTAACAGTTTATAAGTTAGATTTATATTTTTCAGGATTATTTTCATTGAAATGGATTGGAAAAATTCTATCTGTGTACATATAATTATTGCACATTGTTTGAAAAATACGAATTAAGTTCTCTTTTTTTTTTTATGTACTGTAAACAAAAATTTGACCAGAGTATGTTCTTTGAATGTGAAGTCTTGTTTTATATACATTATATGAAGCAATTCTTTTTTTTTTTTAATGCATGAATTTCCCAAACCATTATTTTGGTTCTAAGCATCTATTATCACAAGTATATGCATACATATATGTATATACATTTAAAAATTCATGAATAATTCTGGTCTGGTGTCTGATATTTGTGAACATTGTTAATATGATTAAGCAGTTGGATCAACTCAACTAGTCGGGTCATGGAGTTCAAATTAAGTGTTTAATTAGTATTGATTATACACACATATATATATTTCACAATTTCTGCGGATAAGGTGCAACTATTAACCCTCTGGCTGCTCATCCCTCTATTTCCATGGGCAGCTCAAATGTAGCAAAATCTGCAATTAAAAAACTGTCATGAAAAATTAAAAATCTGAGGGAAAAAAACCAAAAATCATTGATAGTCAATGAAATAATATGGCATACTCTATGAAAAAAAAAATAACACACTAAATAATACAGATGGAGATATGAAAGTTTGCATATATATTTATAAAAGCTCTAATTCTGCAATATAACTTTTTTTTGATATTTAGTCATTTTTAGAGTACCATTTCCCCATAAGTTTGCATGAATAAGTAATTCGAAAATGGTAAAAATATTTTTTCGAAACAGCATTCAACTCATCCTTGTTTGATAATTTCTGTACAAAATAGAGGTGAAAAATTAAATCTTTATCAAAAGTTTAAATTACTATGCAAGAAAAAAAAATTGCTTTTTAGTTATACTCCAATAACAGTACTTGAAAAAGGGAAACGAATTTTATTTGTAACAAAATTAAAACATATAATTGAATGAAGTGAGTGTTAGAAAATATTGCATACTATGCTCAGTTGAATGAGTGCTAAATTTATTCGAACTGTTGAAAATTTAAAAACATTAGAAAACAGGAGCCGTTATACAGTATTTTAATTTCAGAGATATAATTATTCAATATATGTGAAAAAGCTAACTTTAAAATAACTAAGAACAAAAGAGTAAATCATGCAAAATAGATCCACATTTGTAATAAAGAATGAAAGAACAATTCTAAACTAATTATAAAATACATAATTGGAACATCTTTTGAGTAATATATAATGCTCAATACAGTAATTGTAAATTAAAGTACATAATTTTAAGTTACATTTAAAACAAAGCTTAAATTCATTTACAAAGTCTGGATCATTATTGCAAATTGGATATTTATAAGAAATGTCACTTTCAAAATTTTATACTGCCACTGTTACAAATGAAAATTTCTAATATGACATATTTTTCACATTATAATCGAAATAGAGATTATATGCATTTCAGATATGTATTAAGATTACAATACTATGAAAAATGATAGTTAAATCTGATTGAAATAACACACTTGTTACTCAAAACAAAATAATATGCAATATGTCTTTTAATGGTGATATTTAACCTTTTGAAGACGGGCACTTTCGAGAAGAAAACCCTGTTAAAGATGGGAGATTTTACTGCATTGCTTAACCCCATCCATGTCAGTGATCATCAGTTCTAAGTATCGTCTGACAAAAAGACCCGATAGGGTGTTGGTCACCTTCTGTGCATTGGGGATGTTTATGGTTCAGGAAGTCCCTAACAGCCAATGATTCTCCCTTTTTGGGGGAAAGTTCTCTCTGAAAACCACTTAGCAATTATTTGTCTGTTTTCAATTCAAGAACCTTTCATTAATATGTTCTGAAAATAGAAGCCATGCTCTTTCCTATAATTTCCTTGTATGATTCTCAGTACCATAATTAAAATTTTTATGCAGTAAATTTTTCTATCCATATGCAATATAATCAGGGAAATTCTATTATAATTATTTTACTTTACAATATTTATAGTCGGCAATGACCATTGTACTGTTACATGACATGAGTATCAAATTATATTATATACCATTTCATAATTTAATGCGTAGGTATTATGAATTTTCTATCTATATGCACAAAAACTCTTCACTGATTATTTCGGAAATGTAAATAAGTTTAAGATTCTGAAAGTCTGAATAAATTAGTAAACAATGAAAGAAGATGTTTAATTTATTAAAATTATGTTTAATATTTCCTGCTAAAATATATATATTATAAAGGATTTTAAAACTAATAACAAAAATAAATTAGCAGAGAAAAAATAAATCTTATTTTGTGTTAATTTTTATTCAGTTTAATATTTTGTGAATATGAAAACTGTGATAAACTATGATATGCAAAAAATACATTTCTTACATGAATATTTATAGGTGTAAATATGAGGGAAAATTTTAAATATTCCAGCAATATTTCTTTTACAATATTTTAAGGTGTTGATTGACACTTTTACTCTAAACATATTATAAAACTCTGCATCAACAAAATAAATGCTTATTTCAGTTTAGTTAAAAGGTCAAATATTTAAAAACATGTTTAAATGTATATAGCATGATCATATATTTCAATTTCATATTCTTTAGTATAAACATTAAAAAATGGCAAATGATATAAAGAAATATTGAAATGCTAATTTTGAAATTAAGGTTGAAGTTCTTCAAGAAATATATAATATTATAACCCTTTAGAAAATTTAGATAAATATCATTTTTTATAATTAAGAAGATCAATTGAAAAGACAAGAAAAAAAAAATATTGTGTATTTATCATTGTGTCAGATTTTTAATAAAATTCTAATTTTCTCAAATCAGCTATGCTTGATTGATCTGTCTTATTCATGTTGCATTAGAAGCAACACAAGGACTTTTTAATGTACATTAAATATATGAAATTTAAAAAACTTTTTATAAGCATTTAATATCTATATGTCAATAAATATAATTTTCTTTAAAAATCAGCTGTGTTTTTTGACATCTATATTACTGATCTATCAGTAATTGCTTCTTTTCAAATTATAATAGAAAAAAGATATGTAATATTTCTAAAAATATTCTTACATTTTCTTCCTCTTTATCAATGAAATAGTTGATAAACGTATATTCTCTTTAAAAAAAATTATCCGGGATGAGCTTAATTATTTGTTTTTCATATATAATTTCAATAACTTTGGCGCATGTTTTTGTTGTGTTAGATAGAAAAATATTGCTTAAATTCTAAAGGTAATACGCAGAATTTTGAATGATAAAAGAAAATAATTATAATGTAAGAAAATTTGATTATCAACTCAGTTCTTAGAGTAACATTTCTCTTATAATGATGAGTAATAACATTAGAGGAGAATCTTAAGCTATTGATGATCAGGTGGAAACCTTCCTGATGTCCCCTTATTAGAATTATCTCCATAAAATATGCCATCACAAATATATAATAAACATTTAAAAAAATTTAATAGTTAAAGGATTTGGAAAACAAAAACATTTAAAACTAAGGAAAAAATGGCTTGCATCTAACAGATAAACATATAAAATAAAAGAAGTTCGTTAATCTACCATTTTTGATGTTTTTAAAAAAAATATTTTATTTTTTCAGTCACTAAAAAATAGTTAAAACTTAAACTTCTGAAATTTTTTAGAGCTTCATTAAAATTAATCATTTTAGCTCCTACTTTTTCAATGAAAAGAATTGCCAAACTGGTTTATTTGATTCATTGTTGATCAAAGGTAGCTTTTAATTAACTTTGAAAAGTTTCTCTCGCAAGAAGTCACTGAAACACACACTGTCAAAAAAAAAAAAAATACATTTGTCCTAAACACATATTTAAAAACTTAAGTTCCATGGAGGTATAAGGTGGACACTCATGATGACTTTTTAAGGAATTGCAAACAGGTCAAACATAAATGACCATACAGAAATCGTGAATGAATGCAACACAAGCTAAAGAATAATGTCCCTGAAAGCAATTATCTTGTTTCCCCCTTGATCTATTTTAAGGTTTTCTTTAGGACAGAGGTATTCAATCTTTCACACTTTGGGGTACCCTTTGAACTTACCATTTTCTTGAAGAAACCCCTTGATCAAAGAGTAGAAAAAAATAGAATATCAAAGCTTTAATCCTACTCAAATTTACAAAATTGTTGTTGCATTTTTATTTTATCGCAATACAAACATCTTATTAAGATAATGCATGATAATGTAGCTAATGAGATTTTTTCTAAAATGTATTCTATCAATAGCAACATAATTTTAAATTATAAGAAATTAATAAAAAAAATTTTTTAATGACTTGGATGTGATTGTTTTTCATTAAACAAATTATTTTTACTTCTGGAATAATTGTTGAAATCTGCAACCTAATTCATCTTCAGCATCCAGTCTATTTCTGTATTTACTTTTTGTCACAGCATACAAAGAGAAAGATTTTTCGCATACATAGGTTGAAACAAATGCCATTAGATGTTTCACAGCTCTTTTGGCAATTTCAGGATTTTCTTTTCTGATGTCAATCCAAAAATATAAAATGTCAACTTTACTAAATTACTGTACCTAGTGCCCTTATTAATGGCAACTAAAGAAATTCGTACCCTCTCCCTTTTGAACGAATGTCTCAATGGAAAATGCCTCACCCCTGAGGGAAAGAGCGAAGTTCCCTAATGAGTCATAAAATTTCATGACAATGTTCACTGTGTTGCCACAATCCTCTCCAATTATCTATTATGATGTCAAACTTTTAAGGAGAAGAGAATTTGGAAAAGATACATCTAAAACTATAACTGTAATTGAAATGTTTTCGGCAAGTTCATGGCCATATGGAAATGTTTGGTTGCTTTATAACTCTCAGAAAAGCATCAAAAATATTCCTCTTACTACGTATTATATATTCAGTGTTGTATTTTTCTTGTTTAAAAATTTAATTGATTTCATACTTAATTTATTTCATTGTTTTTTAAAGATTTTAGAAGAGAAAAATAGGGGGGAAATGTAGGTATTGCTAGTTTCTGTTTTAATATTTTCAATTTATCTGGAAGTTCTAACATTTACATATCAATGAGTTGAATATCAATAAAAAAGATTTAAAATAATTTCAAGCATTTCATAAATGATTACAAATGAGGAAAATACATGTTATGAAAAATTAACTACAACTGTAATATTAGTCAATTTTTTAGAATTATTTGTATTAATGAAATGAATTAAATGTTAAGTGTAAAGGAAATATAATGGACATTATTTTCATTATGTTATTAGAAGGATTTCGCTTTTAAAACTACATTTAAATTTACATATTTAACTAAACATGTCAATTAAATTAATTAAGATATAGTGTTTTTTTAAACTCTTATGAACAATTTTGTAATGATCACATCTAAAATGTCGAGATGTAAATACCCCTTCCTATTATGTTATGGGGGAGATAACATTATGTAACTTTATATCTAGCTCATAAAATGCATGATACTACTATTTTATTTCAAAAATATTTTTAATAAAATTATAGTATCATGAAGAGAAGATAGTTGGATGTGTTATTCATTTGAATTTGAGGATTTGCAAAAAAAATTTGAAATAATATGAGATCACGAGGAGGAAGGGGAAGCATCCAAAGATGGTAAGACATTTTTTGAAAAATTGTGGCTTTCCATTGCAGCTGATGGCACTGAAACAAAATTTCCCGAATAAGGAGCTTCAGCCTTTAATAGATACATGGAGCTCATTGAGTTTTCATTATGAGAAACACATGGATAAATGTAAAGTGAAAATTCTCCTTTTGAAAAGTTGAAACTTAATTTTAAGGGACCTCTCCCCAGTGTCTCAAGAAACTGATATCTCGTAGACAGTTATGGATAAATTCTCCAGATTTCCATTTGTCATACCTTGTAGTAACATTTCTGTTACAACTGTGATATCTCATCTTCAGAACATTTTTTTGATTTTTGGTGTGCCATCATTCATTCAGACTGTTCAAGGTTCTACCATCATTTCTCAGGAATTGGAAAAGTTTTTTAACATCTTATGAAATACTCATGAGTCGCACAACTAACTATAATCCAGTTGGAAATGGACAGATGGTTGTACTACCAGCTCTTCATTCAATTCATTCCTTGTTGTGTACCTCTACAAATACGATTCCCCATGAGCAAATGTTATCTCACCCTCGAAGATCCCATAACAACTGTTCCATCCCCACTCGACTTACACAGCCTAGTCCTGTTCTCATGAAAAACCATGTGGGTACAAACAAGTATGAGCCACTTGTCTTAGAAGTGGAACTGATTGTAGCCAACCCTGACTATGCTCATATAAAGCTTGCTGATGCAAGGGAATCAACTGTTTCTATTAGACATTTAGCTTGAAAAGGAGATACTATACAACTCACTAACAAGAGGAATACAGAAGAAAATATTCTAGTGGTTGCAGATGTGCAGCATATAAATTCAGACTTGGTAATCATTTCAGAAGAGGTTACTGAGAAAAATATGGACATTATCATTGCATCCAGTTCATCCAAGGCAACCTCCTGATTATTTCAAAGACTATGTCAAGGAATGAAATGATCATAATTGAAATTTAAAATGGGGTGAATGTGATATTATTCTTTGTTATTTGGTAATGCTTGATTTTCCTTCTTTGATTGGCAATATTTTGATGTTGACTCTTGTTCCTTTAAACTAATTCACAATGTAACCTCACTTCATAATTATTAGAAGCTAAGTTAGCTTCATCTTTCTATTTTAAGTTTATTCATAGTATAATATATTCATGTAAATAATATCTTTCCAAATGCTAAATTATGTTTTTGAACAATATTGGAAACTAAAACACAGGTAATTCATCATCAAATATAATCTAGGGTTACAAATAAATACAAGTCTTAACTGCTTTTTTTGTTTTTGTAAAATTAGAATAATGCAAGAATTGCAAGAGATAAAAACAAATTAATATAATTTAAATAAACTAATTCTTTATTTTTAAGAAAACTATTTTATTTTTTAAAAATAATGACCATGCTTGTGTAAATTCCCACGAAACGTTATCGACAAACCTGAGAAATGTCGCTAAAATATGCAATATTTCATCATAAATAGAAGGTGTTGCTAAACAATTCATTGTTCCACCAATAATGGAATTAAGGAAATCAAACAGGGTTTTTCTATTGTGCTATTTGCCTCGTGGTTTTATTTAAAGTTAAAGGTGTGTAACCTTTTTTAAAAACAAGAGTTTTATCAGCTGTTATCATTAGCTACTATTTATTTGTGTTCTCATCTCACATTTTAGAAGATCTAATAAAAATATAGGCCTTGCATTATACAGACCAGAATGAATTTTTGAAAGCTATGGAGTCCTAGCTTTAAAAAAGATGTTTTCAGACACAAAATTGCATTATATTTGGAATTAGACAAGCGATGGTGCTGCAAGCATTGTTGGAATAATTAATAAAGAGAAGTACCCAGTTGTCAGGAAATTGTGCCAACAACTCTTATTGTTGATGGAAAATTGCACCAATTTTCCCTATCAAATAGAAATTCAACCAACTTCCATGATCAATGGGACTTTGCATAAGTACCATAATGACTATTTAAAATTTATATAAAACTAGTTATATACAACCACCATTCAGAAGAAATTGTAAAATGTAACAATAATAATACAGATCTACGTTTCTTTTTTCTTTCTTTTTTTTTTTTTTTTTTTTTTTATTAATGTTAGTTCTTAAATTAACATGCTTTTGAATTCTTTTGTGTTTTATTCTTCTAGTAACTTGGAATAGGAAATAAAATTGAAAAATGATGTAGAAAAAAATCTCATCTGGGATGTATTATTTATTATAGAAAATCATGCACCATGACTGAATAATATATATAATATGGAACTTTTTTTTTTCTTCAATAATTTAAATTATTCTTCCACTCTAATTGCAAATTGACTTATGGTAGGTAAAAATTCTAAAAATGCATTCTCATAATCATTTCTGAATTAATTGCATTTGTACATATTGCAATTTAAAATTCAATTATTTTTTATTTTCTACAAGTGTAATATCTGCTTGATTTATCGCATATACATATTTTCAGAGATCTCTGTGTCATGGAACCAAGCTTTGTTCCATGTCTCCAGCTGTTAAATGGACGGTTTTCTTTTAAAGGCATGAATCCTGAAATAGAAGTAAGTTTCTCATTAAGTTTTTAAAACGGATAATTCAAAGCATTGGAATTTCAATTATGATTGCATTATTTATAGTTCATGTTGGTTTTATTAAACATATTAATGATAACAATTTTTTTACTGTATTCTATAATGAACATTTAATGACTTTAAAATAAAAAAAATTGTTTAACTTTACTAAATATTCATTATAGAATTTGTTTTTATAATATTTCTATGACCCCCCCCCCTTTTTTTTTGCATATTATTTTCTGCCATTTCTCTCTCACTTTTTTAAAATCTTAAATACCTTGTATAGTTTGTTTAAAAAATCATATTTAAAAAAAACTGATAATATTTAACCTGATAGTACAAAACTTATTTTAATTTTTTAATTTTATTTGTGTTTTCATCAGAAATTGATGGAAGAAGGCGAACAAAACAATCTCGAGAAGTTAAAGCAAATGGATGGAATATCTAACACAGAAATGGTCGAAAGGTAACTCTTATCATTTAATTTATAAAGTCAGAAATATGTAACTCTTTTCCTTTTCTCTCTCTCCTTACCACCTCTTCTTCTGATACTCTGCTCTTTTTCTTAAAATCATATAACAGGAACACTTTTCCAGAAGCTTCTGTTCTTGAGGTTGTTGCCCTTTTATTTGAAATCTAATTTATTTCTTCATCAAAAACAGAAAAAGAGATGTGCAAATCTGTAGTGCTTTAGCCTGGAAAAATTTTGAACCATCTCAAATATATATATATATTCCCTTTAAACCCCATTCTTTTTTTGTGTTTATCATGGCAAAATTTCATGTTTGTGCCCCCTACTCATTTTCAGAAATATATATACTGTTGCAGTTGTGAAACATGGTTGAAAGTTATATTTGTTGTATCTAAATTGAAACATGTCCATTGTCTAGAGATTGTTTGGAGACATTTGATGAGTCAGGTTACTAAAACACACTCATTTTATTAAGGCCATTATACTTATTAGGGAAACATACATATTTTGATAACATCTTAATCTCTTTTTTAACTTACACATTTCATCATCATCTTTTAATCTTCTATTATTTATCATTTTCTTTGTGTTTGCAATCATTGGTCAAGAAACTTTATCATTTGAAATAATCAGTTTTGTGCTGCCATCTGCACTGTTTATGTGAATTCACTGATTCAACATTCCTACATACACAAATAGTTACATATTTATTCAAAGCCTCGGACTTGTAGCTGGCGGTTTTCGTCAAGTCATGGGTTTGAGCCTTGATGCCATTAAAAACCTGCTGTGTTGCCAGGGCTGATGCACGTTAAATCTGTCAAGACCAAAGACCTCCTGTTGGCTTGGCGTAGAAGTTAAAAGGGGAGGGGCCAGCTCAGGTGTTATCCATTTGAATGAGGTTCAAAATTACGAGGTTCATCATTGCTTCTAGTGTAGTGTTAATAAAACCAATCCTATTCATATTATTCAATATGTGATATTGTTGAGACAATTAAAATAAGGGTGACCTATAAAGATATATGCTACTGTAACATAGTTAATGAAGTAGCAATTCATTGACCAATAGGCTTCTACCTTCAAAAGTCAAGGAGTGCAGATTTGAATTGAATATCTAATAATTATTGTAAGTTATTTATGTTGATTGTAAAATATGAAGTTAAGTGGCAGCTCAGATATTAAATTTAAATGTTAGAAGATTGAAAGATGCCCATAAGACTAAACATGCAGCAACTTTGTTAAATATATTATATATGATTTTGTGGAATCAAATCCTGAATTCATTACCATCATTCACTGAATTACTTTAGAACTAATGCATTTAATTTTAATATTCTTCCAGGTACACTACTCTTATGAGCAGTATGCAAAAGAAATTCACAACGAAACGAAAGTGGGTAGCTAAAGACGATTCTTGTGAGGAGGAGGATGACATTGATGATGTCGTCATTTGTTCTAACAAAACAAAAAAAAGGAAAGACAAACCTCTCAAGTTTCGGAGACCTCCAGATTCTCAATAATTATTTACTTCCTTTATAATTTTTTATCTTTGTGGTACGAATTCCAGAGATTTCAAAATTTGAATTATTTATTATTTGCAATGGGGGAAAATACTTCTTTTCTTAATCAAATTTATCTAGTCCTATCTTGGAATTTCCATTTTTTTGTTGTGTGTATAACTTATTTTCTATACTAAATAGATTGAACCTCATTGTCCTCCGATTTATCTGTATTTATCAGTGTTAGCTTTGAAAAGGACTATTTAATTAGTTAGCTTAATGATACAGCTGCCCAAAAAAAAAACTATTGAATGCAAAAGTGGAGTTAATTTTTTTTGCAAAATCTTGTATTGAATATGTTTATATATGTGTGTATATATACATATATATCTGTTTATTTCTTTCAATATTTCATACATTTTTAAACATGAACTTGTTAAATATCTATATGAATTGTAAAAAAATATGGGATCTTAGCTACTAGTATTAAAAATATGTATTAATATATTAGGTGTTTAAAAATTCATCTATTTTATTGCATTTCACAATATAACACACCCATTTGAATTCAAGATCCGAATTTCTGATTCTGGAACATAATTTGAACTCATTTGACAATAATTATTTCATTTAAGGAAGAAGTCAGAATTGTAAAATTTCTGAAGAGTGATTTTTTTTTTAATGGGAGCAATTTAGGTTATCATGAAATTTCTATTTACTGGCAGGAACTCAGTTTCTATCCAATTCAGTTAATCAATGTTTTAAAATTATTAAATTGAATTTATGTTATTGTAATAATTTTGCCTTCTCAATGATGTTGCTATGAAATGAAAACTAGATTTCCATATTCGAATTCACTGATCATGAGTTTAAATTTTAAAAGTTTTTTAGACATGTTTGGAAAATTTCAAATTTTGGATATCTGGATTCGTTTATATGTATGTAAATAAAAACTGTTATTTAAATCGGGACTTGATTTTTCATTCATTATTTGTATATAATGGAATATATCAAGTTCAGATGACCAAAATATTTCTAATAAAAAGAAATTTTAAAACTTATTTATTTGTTGATATATTCATGATGCTTTTGTATTGTTCATTAAAATCATTAGCTATGATTTAAATCGTATTAAGCTGTAAAATATTCATTGGTTTCATGTAACCACAAAAACTTGGCATGTTTTTTTTTTCTAACATGCTTATTATAACAAAAAACGTGTTTATTCTTTTATTCATAAACTATTAACTTTTGTTCCTACAAAGCATTTATTCCCACGAAAAATCATTATAAAAGTCTAATAGCCTATTTTTGTGCGAGTTTTATGAGTAGGATAAATCTAGTTAGCAAGCATGAACTCTTTTTTTAATAAGGACCCACATCCATTCCTATGTAAGACAATGTTTTTTTTAAAAAATATGAGAGCCCATGACAAGATTTTAGTAATTATTGAAATAATTGTCTGTGAACTGTTAGTTAACCTCCAACAAAATAATGATTTAACAGATAACATAACAAAGCCAAATATAGGAAATTAGACCCAGTGGGGATCTGCTTTTCCCAAACAAATATAGTTGGTTGGGAAAACGTATTAATGCCATGATATTTGCATTAATACATTTTGCAATGATTCATAAGAAAAAGAATCAAAACTCTTTCAAAGAACAGCAATAATAAAAAGAATTTCAAAAAATACCTGAATGAATTGTCAGAAGCAAAGATATATCATAATGTAATATACATATCTGAGTGGAAATCTTTATTGGAGGAGGAAAAAACCTGAAAACTCATTCCCTGGTTTTGCAATTTAAATATTTGTATAAAATACACTTATTGATCCCCCCCCTGTTTCTCTTTTCTTCTGTTTGCTGTATGAATACTGTGTCTTTTGAATCAATTGATTTCTGAATTGAACAATTTTAAATTGTTTCATCTAGGTGCCTTTTTTCTACTATCATAGTAAATTTGAGCAGCTCCTTCCTCCATGTCTTAAGTGTGGTAGAGACCACTGGAGGAATGCAAGCACAAAAACCACTAACATACCTACAACTGTAAGCAAGCCTGCATGGTAAACTGTTCAAAATGTCACAAGCCCTATTAAATTTCAAAACATCCCCTTCCTTTGCCACCAATATATGAGAGTAAAAAAGGCAGCAATCAACAATAAGAATGAAACAATCTCCACACCCGCCATCGACTCCTCCTCTTCTATATTCATCGAAAATAAACAATTATTTTGCCTCTTTAATTTCGATAAAATATGCCAAAAATGGCTTCATAAATTCCCACGATTTCATCGTACTAAAAAATATCTTGATGTGCAATGTTGAGAGCATTAATGTTCTCTACAGTGATCATAATCCGATCCTCATTCATATAGCTTTTAATATATCCTTCCTGCTTCTTTCCATCCAACCAATAAAAATTGATTCAAATTCCAAGAGAACCTATAACATCTAAGGCAATCATTCTTTTAATATTAATGACCCCTGTAGTGCTATTTATTCCTTCACCAGTTTGTTTAAAAAATCAATCAATGCATCTAGCACCTCAAAAATCATTACCTTACCCCCCCCCCCATCTCGGACTTCCTCCCAGTATTCGCAACTCATCAAAAGTGATCAGGTACACAAGCAATGGTAACAAATAAAATTTTCTCGGTTTAAAAATGAACTAAAAAATTCAGATGAAATAAATGAGGAAATTAAAATTCATAAATAAAGAAAGAGAAATTCTTTTAAAAGATCTTCACCCCAAAGACTATTCGCTCTTCGATATAAATAGAAGATTAATTATTTATTAAAGAAGGTTATTAATACATTTTCTTCCACTTAATAAGCAACAATTGATCAGTGTTTTCTTTGAAAGAAAAACTTGACCTATTTGTTAATGCCCTTGAAATCTCCTTTTAGAAAAAATCCGAGTCTTAAATGATAATTTTATAAAATTTGCTTTGGAACAAATTTGAAACTTCCTCGATTTTTATACTAATTTAAACTCTTCTCCCTCGGAAGTGTTAGAAATAATTTTAAAAAATAAGACAAAAAGGCCTTAGATGAAGATGGTATCCACAATGTTGTTTTTAAGTATTTTCCTACTAAAGCTATTATTCATCTAACTAACGGTGTAAATGCACGTTAAATCTTTCAAGGCTTGAAGTCCTCCTGTTTATGTGATGTAGAAGTTAGGAGAGGTGGAGGCCAACTCAAGTATCATCCTCGTCACTTGACCGAGGTTGAAAATTACAAGGTCCGTCGCCAGTAGCCATCGTGTTGCTTATAGTGCGACGTTAATAAAGCAAAACCAGCCTCAAACTAAAATCATTAGTAAATAGAACCTTTATTGCCATTTCCTTAATAAATGGAAACAAGCCATCATTATGTTTTTTTCCCTAAGCCCAATCACAACCAATTCATTCTTAATAACTATCCATTAATCACATAAATTCTACCTTCAAAATTTTTGAACGTATTCTTCTCAAAATTCTAAATTATGTTATCTCTAATTATATTATCCCTGACACAAATTGGTTTCCATACTAATCCCTGCACGTCCAGCATATCCTTTGTTTTGTGAACATCACAACAGAAGGTTATAACTGTAAACAAAGGACCGGGGTCATATTGCTTCATATACAAAAAGCATTTGATCGCCTCTGGAACGATGGGCTTATTTACAAATACATTATGAGGGTCGTTCAATAAGTCCTTAGGAATTCCAATAGATGGTGCTCTTAGCATCGAAAATGGTTTGTTTTTAGTAAGCATCATGACTCACTAGACAGCTGTCCTAAGTCTCAATTACTCATATTCGTGATCATGACGCCTTTCGTGTCTCAAAACCTCTTCGTCATAACCTTTCAAGCCAATGAGACCATTTTGCCTTTTTTGGAAAAGATTCATCAAAAGCAACACATCGTTTTGAGTTTTGCTAGGTTTCCGGTGTATAATGAATCGAGATCTCGCCAACGGTAGCATCTCATTGAAAAATAACATCAAAAACTTGACGCCTTAGCAGTCAAATTTTGTTTTGGCGGCAAATGACTACCATATCGTAACTAACTTATGAATCAATATCAAATTTGTTTCAGCTTCATTTAACAGATGGCAGCACTCAATAGTAACAACAATTTACCTTAATAATGCCATCTATCTTCAAACACAAATACTTCTTGAACCATTCTCGATCCTCCCACTGTAGTCTTATTAACAATTATCTCAAAAATCGAAACTTTCAAATTAAAACCAACATTTAACAATCAAATTTAAGTCATATCCAAGCCAATACTCCATAAAGTAGAACCTTTCATAAAAAATGAATTTTAATTAAAGGGAATATGACCGATCAAGATTCAGCTCAGTACTTCACGTCTCAAATACGCCTAGACTCAGTTCTTGCTTAAACAATTGTCGAATATGGTTCAGTCCACGTTGATTCAAGTTCCTACAGAATTCAGCCGGTCAGAATGTCTCACTTCAATCAAGAATTAACAACCAAAACGCCGCGATGGAAGTAGAATTTTTAATAATTAAAATGAAAGAAAATAGTACAATTTATGATGCGGGTGATAAAATTTATAGCAACTGAAATTTCATTGCTTATGTATCAAAAATTGGAGTGGAATGAAGCATTCCAGGCATGTCTATATTTTCATCTCTATTTAATTTCTTATCATTTAAACAGCGTTATTTTTTTTTATCGTCATTTAATTTCTTTTACTTCATTTTAAGACTATTCGACCTTAAGCCTTTAAAAAATATTCATTTGTATAAATTTTCCTGATTAAAACAAATCCAATGAAAAAATATTATATTAAAAATATACATGCTGTGATGGAGCCCGCTGTGAGGAATCGAGAATTATTGAATAAGCAGTAATAATCCATTTCTGGGCTAATACGATTTTTTCTATGTACATAGGCTTTCTACTAGTTTCTCGAGATATTTACAGCTTTATTAGTGCTTGCAAAAAAACGATGGTGCACATCAGAGCTCCAGCAACCAAAAAGTCACACATCTGACTTCCGTTCATCCACTAGAGGGAAGTTGTACAATTACTCTGTCTGGAGGCGCCATCTGGCAGTTGTTTCATTAACAAATGAGTGGCCGCGGTAGCCTAGTGGTCATGGTTTCAGATTCGTGCTCAGCGGTTTTCGTTCAGTCGTGGGTTCGAGCCTTGGCCGCTAAAGACCCGCCATGTAGCCGGGGCTGATGCACGTTAAATCTGTCGGGGCCCAAAGTCCTCCCGTTGGCGTGGTGTGGAAGTTAGGAGAGGGGGTGCCGGCTCAGGTGTCCTCGTCGCTTGACTGAGGTTCAAAATTACGAGGTCCGTCGCCAATAGCTCTCGTGTTGCTTCATTAATAAAAAAAACTCATTAATAAATTATAGTAAATATAGCCACTGGTTGCATACTTACGTGTGACAATTTTATCAAAAATGAACTTTAAATTTCCTTTTCTGAAAACTTGGTTTTTCATCATTTTGCACAATGTATCTTAAGAACTGTTGAAGACTATCTAAAGAAATTTGTACTCACACAATTACATTATGATCTTTTACGAAATTGGAACTGAAATTGTTTTTTTTTATATATATATATATATATTAATATCTTTTAAACAGGAGTTACATATAATGATATGAAAAGTTTTAAAATTACTATTTTGATATTTAAAAAATATTCAAAATTAGCATATCGATGTAAAGACTATAAATTATCATGCTCAAAAAATGAACCCATTTATTGAAACTTACAAAGGTATGAGAGAAAAAAGTAAAGACACAAAAAAGTAAAGACATAATTGATTTCTTGAGGTTTACAATCATATGACCAATTATAAAACAGAGGGAAATGACAACAGTCTGTACAACTGTATATTTGAATAAAAATTAAACATTAAAAAAGTTATTACAAAATAATCAATATTTTTTACCACTTCTATGTGAATGAGAAATTATTTCGGTATATTTATTAAATCCACGAACAACATAGTTTTTTTTTTATTATTATTTACTCTGTTTCCTTCCATGAACAATATAGCGTTAAATTATAACAGCATCCACGCTGGAAGCTCGAAATAATATATATATAATGAATTTACTTGAGGATATCAAATCATGCTGTAGATGGAAACAAAATTTAATCAATGAAGAATGCGAGTCACATTCCAGTTCAACTTTCTTTATTAACTGTTCATTTTAGATACGCTGAGCAAGGCCGGCTGGGGCGAAGAAAAAAAAAAAAAGACTTTTTGAGCTGTTTAATCGCTGTATCTATTACATAACGAAACGATAAAACGTGCTCTGTTTTTCAAAGTATCCCATTATATAATAGGGAAAATTATAAAATACGTCATGGAACACGCGGTACAGGATTAGGGATTCTGGGGGGGGGGAAATAGACAAGGAGTCTGAAGGGATTGTTTTGACAGATTTACTATCGTGGGAAAAAAGGGATTATACAAATTTTATGAGTGCGTGATCTAATAAATAAAAGGATAATTTAGAATGGGATCAGGAAATAAAAAGGAACTCTTTACTTTTGTATCGGGGGGTATGGGATAGAATAGAAAATTAAATTATTAACCAGAGAAGTTTTTAAATTAAAGTTAAATCATTACATATATATGTATTATCTGGCAACAATGCATAATATTAGACATCTTCATTTAAAAGGTTCATTGAACCTATTGCACTGTAATTCTTGATCACATGTCGCAAGATCTTAATTTTTGTCTTTTGCATCTTTGTGATTTGAAGTAATTGTTCTTGGAAAAACTTAAATTTGGGTATGTTGTTGTTTTTAAAGTTTTAAATCTTTAACTAAAAATATTTAATTGTACTGATATAAAGTTTTAAAAATTTTTTTAATTGGATAGCTTTTAATTGATGGGCTTTTTTGGATATTTTAATAGGAAATTTTAATTAATGGTTTTTAATTTGAAAGTTTATAAAAGAAGATTATTTGATTGGAAAATATTGGTTTTTGAAAAAAAAAATTATAATTGAGATATCTTGCCTGGCATTCCCCCCTCCCCCATATATTTCTTTTCTTTAATTTACAAATTGCATTTGGAAGTAATCCAATTTTTGCCCAACAAGATGCACTGGAAGAGGGTTGGTACCATAGAACTAATTTAACCCCACAATTCAGTCCCCAGTTTGAATGTGTATGTTTTGTTTTGTTGGGTATTCAAATTATTCATTTAATTTCAAATTTGATTCAATTTTTTTTCATTTGTTTTACATAGTTCTATAAATGTTTTCTTTTATTGATTTTGAATTTTAATTGTTCTCTTATTTTTATGTGTTTTTAATAATAATTTCATTGCTTTATTTAATACATACATACTTACATATATTATAATTAAAAAAATGAGTGTTTTTTTTCTTTCACTATATATTAAGTTTTTTCACTCATTCGTGTTTAAAGACACGAGTTAATATGTTTGTTTTATTTTTCCTTTTCATGGCATTAAATATTGTTGTGTCAAAATTATGGGTGTATACGAGTGAAATCCATCCAACACGGAGGATAACGATAAATGACGCTTGATTCACAAATCATCAGGACAACACACAGATAGCAGAGCTTAGACAATAACACACAGATTTCACAGCACAGATTTCACAAAACAGTACTTTTAATGGCAGTCACAGTTGTATTTGTAAAACTCAGCTCACTAACTTACTAGTTTGCACTATGGACAAACGTCCGCAATAATACTCTGCACTTCCAATGCAGGCACCAACTATTCCCGGCAGGTACACACGGCTTCTCCACAAATTCAACCATCACGTTACCGTGAGTTCCTCGGCAGATCCACTTCTATGGGCTGATAGCTTCCAGTCGATCTCCAAAGACAAACTGACTGCTTTGTCAGGAAATTGACGTTTTTGTACCTGTTCCGACCAGGTGTGATGTCTCACGGAAAAGTCTGTAACTTTCTTCCTAATCTAGTTTTTGCCTAGATTACAGCCTTTTCGAGAATCTTCATTTTGTCGCAAATGAAATTTTCATTTTGACGCCAATCGCGTCAAATCCGTCGTAATGTCTGTAAATGTCTCTTTTCCTTCATAAGAGAATTATTGCAGGGAAGCATCATCTCAGTTTCGTAACAATACTGACGAAGAGAGTGTTTTAGTAACTAAAGTTAACCAATTTTGACCATACTATCTCAAATTGTTCATTTCTACCCCCAGATTAATGCTATTAGGGGCAAATGTTTCAATGCGCCAATATGAAAATGAGTTTTTAATTCAAATGCCTTAGATTTATCCCTCTCTTTTCAACAGCACTTGTCACCGCGACGTGATTGGTCAGGTAAGTTATTTAATTCAAAATGAAGCACTCATTTTGAATTAAATAACTTGCTTATTAAATTATAATTTTTGCATTGAATACAATGGAAAACAAGATTTAGAGTTTAAAAGATAGTGTGCAAGTGGGCTAAGCAATTGTCCCAAAATAAACTGAACGTGCAACAGAAGAGCGCGATGAACCTTACCCGAACGATTTGCCTTACACATTCGGACACGATGCCGTTTGCTGACAGTGTACTAGCTCACTCATATGTATTTATGGTACTATTAAAAATTTTAAAAAAATCCAAAAAATTCGAACTTTCAGCTTGAAAAAACATTTTCATATTGCCACATTGAAACATTTAACCCTAATAGTATTAATCCGCGCATCGAAACGATCAATTTGATCCATCTCGGTTCAAAATTGGTTAACTCTTACTTAAATAATTTTTTTTTTTTTTTTTTTTTTTTTGTTGTGCTTCATTTTTAGGTGATTCAAAAAGTACTTGTATTTGAAGATAGATGGCATCATAAGGCAAATTATTACCATTGGGTGCTGTTATCTGTTAAATTGAGCCGAAACATAACGGACATTGATTCATAAGTTAGTCACGATTTTATAGTCATTTGTTGCTAGATCAAATTTGATTGAAAATCGAAGTTGTCTACATCCTTTTGCATAGAATTGTTACCATCGATGAGACTTGGATTTATCATTTTATACCGGAAACCGAGCGGCATTGAAAACAGTAGGTTGTTTCCGGTGGATCTGCTCCAAAAAAGGTGAAGATGATCTCATCGGCCGGAAAGGTTATGACAAAGAATTTTTGAGATGCGAAAGGCGTCATGATCTCGCTCAGGAGTAACTGAGACGTAGACAGATGACTAGTGAGTCATGATACTTATTAAAACTTCCGACTACTAAAAACTTTAAAAATTTTCCAAGGACTCACTGAATGACCTTAGTAAAGCTTCGCTACCTATATTATTACTCCTGGCTCTTGCGCTATAAGCCTGATTTTTCAGCCACTCATTCTTCACATATCCCAATATTCTTAATTGCCACGGGAATTCAGTTATTACTAGTATATTTTAACTTCACTTTTTTTTTTCTGTACGTCTCGGTCATTTTAAACGTTCGACTCAAACACTTTTTGAGCGAAATTAATTTAAAGTCGTAACTTTCTTTAAGAATATCTTACTTTCCATAAAATGACTTTGTTTATTTCTGATGGTTGTTCCCCCACAAGGTTGTTCATGTGAGGCAATGAAAGAACGTGAATTATTAAGTTAGTATTAAAAGAAGAAAATCACCAAATTTCTTGGCTTCTCAAAGAAAAAACTTACGTAAATGTAATTTTAGTAAAATAATCTCCAAACTTAAGATCCGATTGATGTTGTTTTTAATTAAAAATTCGTAAAATAATTTAGATTCTTTTCTAAAAATTGAGTTATGGAAGAAATTACGACAAAAGTAAGGTAAATTAAAAAAAAAAAAAACTACATTGGACATCAATATCTACTAACATTTTTTTTTTTTATTCTATTTTTTTCGAATTACTTAACTCTACAAAGATTTTTAAATACAAAAATGATGTTAAATGTTAACAGCAAAAAGAATCAAAGCAAACGATAAATACACTGGTTATCATAAATTAAGGAAAATTCACAAAAATCGCGATAACTCAAGAAATTACACATGGAATTTTATGAAACTTACCCACAATATACAACACATAGTAAGGTATTAAACAACATAAAAAGAAATTATCAGACATTAATAGTAGTATAGAAATTAGCACATGTATAAAATAAACAAATTGGAAGTATCGGTTTGCAATAGAAAAAGTACCTTTAATATGGAATATGATTGCCTCTAGAAGCAATACAGCACAAACAGCGATGTGTGATGCTTTCAATTATGCGGTCTATCAGTTCAATAGGAAGTGAGAGCCATTGCTCTTGTAAAGCAGATGCAAGCGCGGCAAGGGTCTGAGGGGGCGGATTGATGGCAGATACACGCCTCCCTAGAGCATCCCAAACGTGCTCGATAGGATTCAAGTCCGGGGATCGAGCTGGCCACTCCATGCGCGTAATTGTTTCCTGTTGAAGATAATCATCAACAATGCGAGCTCTGTGTGGTCTTGCATTATCGTCCTGTAACAGGAAGCAATCACCAATCGCCCCGGCATATGGGCGCACATAAGCATCAAGGATGTTGTCTCGATAAACCTGAGCATTCACGGTTCCCCTTGGAAAGACATGGAGGTCTGTGCGCCCTCCTAAGGATATGCCTCCCCAAACACAGACACTGCCTCTTCCGTATGCATCTCTTTCACGGATGTTTGATGGATGATAACGGGTCCCAGGTTCTCTCCATATCAAATAACGTCTACTGTCACTTTCTAGACTAAACCTGGACTCATCCGTAAAGAGAACAGGCCTCCATTGATCTGACGTCCAGTGGACATGTTGTCGGGCCCACTGCAAACGGTCTCTCCTATGGCGTGATGTGAGCGGCACGCAAATGGCTGGTCGTCTCGCATACAGACCACCTTCGTGGAGCCTTCTGCGCACAGTTGACGTTGACACCAACCTTCCGGTGGCTGCAGCAAGAGAGGATCTAAGATGTGTCGGAGTAGCGGTTCTATTCCTGCGTGCACTTAATGTCAAATATCGGTCATCGGCACTGGTCGTAACAGTTGGCCGTCCTTGACTGAACCTCCTAGATGCCGAATCTGTGGTTTGAAATTGCCTCCAAAGTCTATGAACCACAGATGGACTCACATTTAGCCATCTGGCCACTTCTGATTGACTCTGCCCTGCCTCTAGTCTCCCGATGGCTCTCCATCGTAGTTCTTCAGGCAAATGATGCCTAGAGGTCATTATTACGAATTGGCTATCTCAGATTTTCAATGTCGCAATCACAGTAAAATTTGTGTGCTTTCTCTCAAACTTGGACTTTTATGCTCCAGGCAGATGACGTAAGCCGAGTGCAGCGTCACTAATTTGCATATTGCAATTTTACTCAGCTACTCTTAGTGGACAACATATGCAAATTTTGCACGGTTTGGCTTACTTTTGAAAGAGTTATCGCTATTTTTGTGATTTTTCCTTAATTTATGATAACCAGTGTATGTTAACTGTTTAATGAGTTGTTATCGGTAATAATCTATTCGAAAATTAATATCAATGGAAACACTATAAAATAGTACATTCAATACATCTTAATAGAAACATAACTATTGTTGCCATAAAATAAAATCGTTTAACTCTTTACATATTATCAACACAGCAGTCAGTACAATTTTTCCGGATCTAATTGAGATTTAAAAGATTCTTTCTGCAGTATTTCACTCACACATCAGAAATTCAATGTTAATTCAATTTAAAATCTTCCTATTTTTAAGCGAATTTATTTTTATTTATTCCTTTATTTTTGAGAGTTGAAATTCTTTTTAAGTAAATTTTTTTATACTTTTTTAAATTCTTATAATTTACTTACTGATGGATTAAGGGTACATTACCAATAAACTGCGTCGATCCCTTCATTTTTCTTCGATTCCATTCTCACGTGTTCCAAAAAAGAAATAGCTTTTATTAATAGGTTTTCTGTTCCCTTTTTTGCAATTAACTCACCCATTTCATGACAGACTAATAAGAAAAAAAGACCTTAGGAACAAGCACGTGATGTTCATCTGGTACCTTTTAAATTGAATATCTTCTTATCACGAAAGATGTTTTGAAATGTTTGACCAAAGCGATCATCGATTGTTGTTTCTTGTTAATAGCGTTTTTACTTAGTTGCTTAGTAGCCAAAAGCATGCCAGAGTCTCATTTGCAAGGCAAAGAGAAAGAAGAAAAATGTGAATTTGGTAGATAACTTTTTGAAAGAGGCATTTTAGAAATATTCTTATAAACGCGAAGTGGAATTTTTTTATGTCAAAATTTACATTACAATTTGATTGTTTGCAAGAAATGTTTGGCAATTTCTATTTTAAAAAAACTATTTGGAAAGCGCAAATATTTGGTGAGAGAAATAAACTGTCAACAAATAACGTATAATATATTCACATAAAAATTACTTTCAGTTATTATATTTGAGAGTGTATTGATAAACTGATGACAGAAGACAGAGATACTTTAAGAATTTGTTTATGAAAGTTTCTTAACGAAAAAAAAATATATATGGCTTAGTTTCCGAACTTTTGCAAGACATATTCAACGAATCCATTTAGAAAATATCCAGGGAATGTGCATCAAGACTTTTTTGCGACTCCAACAGATATTAGAATAACTTTTTTTAAAAAAAGACAATGAATGAGCTCATTTAAGTATACCTCTACCAAAAAAATATTTGGAGATTCTGATATTGTGTCGACTTTATGTAATTTGAATTCTGGATTTTTGGAATTTACTAAGAAAGTTAATTTAGAGAAGACAATTGTAACGAAACCGGTGTTAAAATCCTTGCAAGAATGAATGGATGATTTTGATTCGAAATCAAAAAATAGTGTTAACAACTAAATTTACGCAAGGGAATTTCTATAGTCTCATAACGAAGAAGTATGAAGATCTTTTTGAAGCTAAACTGCAACTAATAATTTAAAATCTGATCGAATGTTGTTCCAACGTCGAATCTACCCAACGAGTAATATCACGCCCGTAACGCGGATGGAGGAAGTTTTCAAGCCTATATTGTTTTTGTTTTTACTCTGCGGTATTGATTTGAACAACCCGAGTCGTAATCGTTGTCCAGTGATAACGTTTTCAATATTTTTCCATGTTATGTGTTTGGGAATCGTAATTTTTAAGATCGTGTGTCTCAGTTTCAAATTCGATTGGAGTATTTTGGTCACTATCTGTGTGAAGTTGCCCTCTCTCATCCTCTGGTGGTTCATTCGTTCGAGAAAAGAAGACATTCTCAAAATGATGAAGAATCTAGAACTGCTAGAGAAAGAACTGGATGATCGTAATTACGAAAAGCTGTTGAGGGCGACCAAGATAGCCGCTGTTTTCACCGTATTGTGGTTTTTCTTACAACCTCTTGTTCTGTCCCTACGTTATTTCGTGAATCCCGATGGAGGTTTGACCTGTGTTGTTCTCAAATTTACTTCATATTTGAATTTCGAAGGCGTTCTCAGTATCTTGCTCCACGAATTCGCCAGCATTTATGTCAATTCGAGCATCACAATCACCATTGCTCTTTTTTACTCATTCTATTGCTATCTTCTCTCTGTTTGCCTGAAAGAAAAAGTACGTCCTCTATCACAAACATTCTGCATTTACGAGCAAGTCCTCCAGGTCTTTGGAGACATTGAAAAAGTTCTTTCCGCTTTGATATTCATCGCATTCGGTCATTTTCTCGTCAGCCTTTTCAAGGACATGATCGTGCTCATAAACATTATGAAAAACAATCGGGGAATCATGCTGATTTCATACGTACTGGACTTCATTGTCAACGGTGTGCTGACGATCGTCGTCGTTTTGTCTGCCGAGAAGGCACAGAGTCGAGCTGACGGTGTGCGGCAACTGTGTTGCGAGGAACCGAACATCTCGAAAATATTTTTCTCCAAGCTATTCGAAGATCGAGAGCGACTCAAGTTGACGGGGTGGGGGACTTTTACAATTAAGAAGCCTTTGCTTCTGACTCTGGTGGCGTGGCTTATATCGTATGGAGTCATTATTCTTCAGTTTTCTTCTGTGTAAAATCTCAGTTTCCATCACTAAGAATTATAGTCATGTTACGTATTTTTTATTTAATCAATAATAGACAACCTTACTTCTTAATTTTCCCTAAGACTTGATGCTGTGTTATTTAAAATAATTAAGGTATTTAGTAAAATGAAATTATAGGTTTCATAGTCTCACAAACAGGCCCATAGGCAACAGTCAATTATCTTTAAGCCCTAACAGAACCCTGTTTGAAAAAAAATTCATTTTCATGACTATTGAAAAAGAAATAACCGAATCCATAGTCTCAAACGGGAAAATGAGCTTCAGCCAATCTTTTTTAATACATAATGGTATATTGTATATATATGAAATAATATCCATGGCCAAATAAAAAAAAAAGAAATGACTGGACCCATAGTCTAAAACCAGACCATAGGCTTCAGTCAAATATCTTTAAGCCATAACATGGCATTTTTCATATATGAATTGCTTATACATAACTATAACAAAAGAAGTGATCGAACTCATAATCTAAGACAGACCTTTAGGCTTCAGCCAATCATTTTAAGTCATAAAATTACAAACCCTATATGTATCTAAATGCACATTCATGGCGAGAAAATCACTGTCAGATAGAGACTTGTTTGAAATTTTTTACCAGATAATTGATGGTACAGTTACCATATGAATCAGAAAACATTCATTGAAAACAAGCAAATTCTATTGTACTTTAGTTAAGAGACGATTAAAATATTTTTTGAAGTCGTGTAGTCCTGATCGTCATACAGTTGATGTCCGAATATTATACACAAGCACTTTAAATCCTGATTTTACTGCAGCAGAATCCTTATCATATTTTTCATTAAGTGCTTGAAAATAAGTGCTTAATTTTTCTCTTATTAAAGCATTGCAAACTTTTTATTATTAACCACTAATTGTTACCCGCCTGCTGCGCTGGGCGTAACGTCCCTAGTAAAAGCTTCCAAAATGCAAATTTTTTTTAAAAAAAATTTCGATGGATGGATAGATTTAGTGATAGGATAACAACAGGAACTAGATGTAAAAAGGAATTTTCTCCTCTCCGTTAAAGATAAGGAATCTGGAAAATTTATACATATACAATACCAGAACCTCAAAAAAATTTGATCAAAAGTTATACTTCAATTTTCAATTGATAATTACTAAAAAACTGTACGGACATACTAATAATTTAATATTACTCAAGGAATTCAAACACTCAAATGGATAAGTAGTACGTCGTCATTGGCCATTATGGTGTCGAACGATAAATAAATCTTTGGTTGGCCGATAATAGTCTCTAATAATATTTTATTAATTTTATTTACATAACCAGTCTTTGGCGATAGCATTGCTGTTATTCGTATTAGTCTGTAAATTTAGAAAAACGTACGTCACATGCTCGTCTTAAGGGCTTACAACTGTTCACAAGTCGTTCATAAAAGTGATATTTCTCTGTGTCTGTATTTAAGCGATCCTCACCGATTTGTAGTAATTTACGAAAGTAAGAATCTGACTCAAGATCTTTATATTATGGACTCGCTTATTGCAAGTGAGATACAATTTTTCAACCATAGCCCACAGTGACGACGCCTTCAGGCATGCTTTCATTTCACTACCGGGCTTCCTCTCTGGATAACAGGTAAGGTTTGTCTAAAATATCCTGTAAATAAAACTGCCTCGCCTCTCATCAGAGTTTAAATGTTCTAAATATCTCTTTGGCTGAGATTTAATGCCTCCACTGCGACTTAGTGTCCTCGTCCCACACGATCAGCTTGCATTGCTGCAAAAGGGAGCCACAGGGTAGTTGTTTGACGGGTGGCCAGCTCCAGTCTTCGAAGTTCGTTTTCAGAGAATGTCTCTTCCCTTCTAATTTTTTTTATTGTTTGAGAACGATTTGAGCTTCGAGAGAGATTAGACTTGCGTATTCCAGGCATGATTTAAACACGCAAATACAACACATACACACACAAAATAAATTGGATATAACGTAGGCTGAGTTAAAAATTTATAGCTGAGTTTTTTGTAAGACAAAATCATAACATATTTTTTTTCTCATTTCCTTGGGATGGGACTCCAATAATATGTGAAATTACTCCACCAAATACTTATTATTCACATGTAATGAAGAAAGATAAGAAATTAATTTTTTATCTCATGAAACCACTCTATATAATATTTCTTTTTGTCTGTCAATAAAAGTGGCCAGAATGTATGTGTCTGTTTATATTAAAAGTGATTGGTGGTGGCGATACAGTGCTTAAAAGGAATGCGAAGAAGTGAAAATGAGGAAAAGAAATTGCTTTATAGAATAAAAATGAATGCGAAACAAATTAATATATTTTTAATTTATATTTAAAACACATTATCAAGATAAAAATTATCTCTGTCCTTTTTCATTATATAATGTACCTTAATGCCAAATTTCATGAACATGGTGATTAAGTAACATACAGGCATACTTTCACATTTACATATATATATATATATTAAAGTTTAAACGTTTTATATTATTGTGATAATTTTGAATTATCTGATGGGTGTTTACAATGTTGTGCTTTGGTCATTTTTCTATGTAATTCATTTTATTATGTTACTGTTTACCTTACATATGATTACTTAATATGTGTTATATTTTAGTGTGGTATCATTTCAGTTCATCTATGTTTACTTAAACTAGTCAGATGAACACTATTTAGTTACCAATTAATTTAACTTTTAATCTACATTTTAATTTTTTTCTTAGACACTCCTGTAAGGTACATTTGTGTGTTAGGGCCCAACGCATATCCTCGTCTTTCGAAGGGGGGGATATTTGGAATGATCTCACATAAATTTAATTTAATTTTCTCATTTTTCCCATTCTATAACCCATTAGTACAGAGTTCATCCTTATTTGCTGATATAATTCCAAATTATCCTTTTATTTATTCAGTCACGCGTTCATGAAATATGTCGAATCAACTTTCCCATAACCGTAAGTTTGTCAGAAATAATCCCTACTAGATTTGATTGACGTCTTGAAAATCCCTCAGAATCCTTTCATCTCATACCACGTGATCAGGAGAGATCCCAACTATAAATACGAAGGTTAGATAAATTTTTTGCTCTTCTGATGTAATCGAGAAGACGGAGCTACGTCTCTTGTCTCACCCATTTTAATAATGTTCTTTAATTGCCTCTTTCCTTTATCGAAATGAGTAAACAATTTTCTTAAAAGTAAGATGTTTACTTATTCGTTAATGTTAGAACACATTTTAAAGTTATACACACACACACACATATCTATATATATACTGAAAATTTATGAAAGAATAATTTAAAATATTTAAAAAGACAAAAATCCAGTAAGAAATGTAACAATGAAAGAAAAATAAATGAAAATATGGAACCCAGCAAGTCAAAAAGCAATATCGGGCTGAGGACCGATTAAGCGGGGTTAAACTAGTTTAATGGTACCAACCTTCCCCCCTTGCGACTTGGTAGGCTGAATTGGGAAATCCAAATTGCAAAAGAGTTCATGATTAAAAGATGCAAAAAAATTCAGCTATAAAATCTACAAAAATAAAATCTATAATTCTTGGTAGGCTGAATTGGGAAATCCAAATTACAAAAGAGTTCAATGATTAAAAGATGCAAAAAATTTTCAACGATAAAATTTACAAAAATAAAATCTATAATTCTAAAAATTATCAACAAATCAAAATATAAAAATTACTTACAAAATTCAAAGAAATGAAGATTCAAATATGTGAGTAGTAAGACGGAATTTTCTTTAAGCTTCAAGATGTATATCATATACTCAAAATGAAAAAAATATAACACATCATCACCATATAAATTGAAAAAAGATTTAAATCATTATTTGATTGGTAATAAAATGTAAAAGGATGCAAACAATTGGTTGGTAATAAGTTGTATGGTAAAGGAGTGTAACGTCCAGAGAGTGAGTAAAAATGCAAGCGGTGTAAATGTAAATAAATAAATAAATTCTTCACGGCTAGACCACTAACAAGCCGACTTTGTGGACCTATTGTTGTGTGGTGGATTTGAAATTGGATCACGATTCGCAAAGACGTTTAATATATTTGTGATGTATATAAGTATTTAAGAAATTTATTGGATAATCATGATCTAAACAGTTGTTGAAGAATTTTTTAATGTTATTAAAGTTTTCTATATATGTATATATATACATATATATATAAAGAGAGAGAGAGAGAGACGGCTTCAAAGTACTTTTAAAAGATTGCTGGCGGCCAAATTTAGGAATTGAGGGGTGCTAAATTCAATCCGTATCCTGTGCTAGGACAAGTGCATTATTCAAAGATTTTTTTGTTCAATATGACAAATACATTAGACTAACATATTATTACATATTATTATCACTTTTATAAAGAAAATAATTCTCCTATAAATTTCTTTTTAATGAATATTATTACTTTCTATTCCTACCATATTTTCGAAAATTTCCTTTTAATGAATGTTATTGCATTTTCTGCCTTATTTTCGGGAAACGTCGTAAGTCAGGGAGCTCCGCTCTTCTTTGTGTCAAACGTTTCAAAGCAGTAAGGTGCTTCGATAACCCCGGCTAATTATGTTGGCTTTTTACACATATGTTTCGTATATTTTAAAATTATATAGTGGCACACACTCACAAAACTGCGCGCAGACGCTCTACTCTCCAGGATCGAGCCTGTGAGTCTTCTTTTTTCGCAGTAACATTTTTGAGAAAGATAGTGGCCGAGTGAAGCTCCTAGCTCCCTTTATTAGTGAAGAAAAGTTGGCCGCGGTTGCCGAGAGATGATGTTTCTGTCAAATCGTAAGTTCGAGTCCTTAAGGACCCACCGTGTAGCTGGGTTGATGCACGGTTTACCTGTCGAGGTCTCGAGTCCATTCGTTGGCATGGTGTAGGAGTTTGAAGATGAAGGTGCCAACTAAGGTGTCGTTCTCGTCCCTTGACTGAAGTTCAAAATTATGAGGTCCGTTGTCAATAGCGTTCGTGTTGCTTCAAAGAGGGACATTAATAAACAATCAATCAATAGTGGAGAGAAAAAGATGGGATGTACAGAGAAGCAAGTTTTCTTATCAATGCAGGAATTCGTGAGTTAAAATTAACAAGTTTTTTTCCCCTAAAAAGAGAAATATTAAATTGAAAGTCTGTGATTGTTGTATAAATTATCAGTAAGTTCTGAATTGCATATTGAAAGCATTTGATGGCTAAATAGTTTTTGTGAAATTGTTTTCAATTAAACGGATGGTCAATCACAGAAAATATCTTGGAAATGTTGATTGTTGGAAAATATAAAGTCCGACTAGCGCTAATGGAATTAAAAAAAAAACTATAAAAGAGTTTTCCAAAGCTGAAAGCATATTATATCACTTTCTCTCAAACTGAAATTTATCGGACGTATGAGTAGCATTGCAATATAAAAAGATATTTTAGAAAGCACTTGCAAACATTGCGGAAAATGGTGACAAAAAAAATAAACGTTTTTTCTTGATAATCAATTTGTGTAACATTAGCTAATGAGGATTCTTTCCTCATGACTATTATTTAGGTACAAATTATAACAAATGATACAACCTCTATTAAAAAGTTCCCGGGCATGATTCAATTCATTTCAATTGAGATGCAACATGGCACGAATGCTATAACATTCAAATTTATGAGCCAAATTTAATTCAATGTTAAAGCTTTCCTATTTAACACTTGAAAGTCCTGGTTCATTGAGAGAATATTACACTCACCACAGGGGGTTAAAAGTTTAGTCAATGACAAAATAGTGCCTCGGGCCACTTTTCAAAATAGTGTTAAATTCTCCTGACATATTTATTTCAAGTTTTTCGGCTACGATAATTACATTTGGCTTAAAATATATTCAGTTTAGTAATTTATTATTTGCTTTTTATTATAACACAAGAAAAGTAAATTATTGTCAATTTCTATATAAAAATCGCTTACTATAAATTTAATATTTAATAATTTATTTTAAAAAAGTTAGCACCTTTTGTGGCAAAATCGGTTCTTTGTGAAACTTTGCATGGAACAATTTTTGATTTTTTTAAAATTTTGTTTTGTCTTTTCTTTGTTCCGCAAGCAGTCATATTGTTTTGAATTTAATAATAAATCATTTGTATATTTTTGTGACTCATTCAAATTCTATATTTTTGCAAACGTATTAAATTTCAAATAATTTCTTTCAAAAAAGATGAAAGAATAAACTATTTAAGGTACACTACATACGAAAGGCTGTCGTAAAATTTTAATTATTATTAAGAAATAACTGAGATATCGGGATAAAAATTTATTCTGAATATTAATTGATCCTTATAATACTGTTCAAATTGCAGCTGATTACAATGTTGATTTCTTTGGTTTCAGGAAGTCGTAGGTTGAAGTAACCAGCACTGTAGTAAAGCTTTAATTATTACAAAAAAATAATCGAGATGGAAACTTAGTTTTTAATTGCTATTCTTATGGCTTCGCTATATAGTCGTCATCCAGAGTTATACATTTCTCTAAGGGTTTCTTGACCTTTCTAAGGCATTAATTGTTTATATGGAGCTCAACAGTTTGCTCTTTTTCTTCTGCATACTGCTGGTCAATTCAATCGACGGTTCCCTGTTACCAAGCAAATCAACATTAATAGTTGTACATACCAGGTGGTTATAATTAAAGTTACACTATTCAGAGGCCTGAAGAGCCCTTTCTGCTTATCGGATTTTGATGAAACTCTGAATACATGCTATACGGACCATGTAAAAAAGGTTTTTGTAGTAAGAAAACTGTTCAAATTTTGACTACTAGGAGGAAATGTAGTGCCTAAAGAAGGACAAAAAAATATGTTAGAATCGTTAAAATGTGTTCAATTACAGAATATACTTAATATGTGCTCCATTGACATCAATAACGTGTTGAAAGTGCATTATAGCATTTTCAATGGTAGAGCGAAGCAACTCACGAGGAATTTCAGCCACATGGTGTATAATGCTAGCCTTCAAATCAGGTAAAATCCTAATTTCTCCTCTACAAACACAATATTTTAGAAATACTCTCAACGAGAAATCACGGGAATTTAAGTCGGGTGAACGAGAAGGCCATGCATCCGGAAAATGTCTGTATATTACACGATTATCGCCAAAGTTAGAACTAAGCAGTGCTTTGATGTGGCGCTCAATGTGAAGAGTTGCTCCATCTTGCATAAAGATAGTGGTTTGCAAACATCGTCGATCCTGTAAATCAGTTGTTGTTGAAGAAGTTTACTGTACCGTACACTCGTGACAGAGAATCTTTTAGGGCCCTGTGGAGTGAGAGTTTCAAAGAAAAAAGATCCGAGGATAAACTCAGCAGTAAATCCATACCAAGTAATCACATAAACAAAATGCTGTGGTTATTGATGCAGGACATTAGGAGGTACTAAGTACCCCATATGCGGCAATTTTCACTATTCACAGCTCCATCTAAATAAAAGTGTGCCTCATCTGACCATAGAATTTTCCAAGGCCACGCATCATCAACTTCCATTCTCGCCAAAAATCGGCAAGCAAATTCAAGGTGTGTTTTGTGATCTCGAGGTTTCAGTGTTTGCATCACGTGGATCTTATAAGGATATCATTTTAAAATGGACCACAGAATTTTTCGTACTGTGGACCACGGAATCTCCAGCTCGCGTGACACTGATCGACCACTTGCTGAATAAAAGATGGAACTGGAGGCTCTTCTAACCACAGCAGTAGCGGCTTTTTCGACAGTTTCAGTCACAACCGGTTTCCGCCCTCTTCCGAGCAGCACACCCAAATCTTCAATCTCTTCAAATTTCATGATCATCTTCCTCACACCAATCTTCGATATGGGGCCTTTTCGCAGATCCTTTAAACGACGATATTGACGCAGAGCAGCTAAGTGATTGCTGCCGTTCTGATAAAACAGTTTTACCAGGAAGGCTTGATTATTGTTTTGTAAGGGCTTGATTAACGATGACAAACTCACGCTGAATGATTCTCTGGCTATGACTGTAAATTTATATAGAGGTTTTACGGATTTACATAAGGAATATTCGATAAAAGCCACTTGGTGGTCAAAATTTGAACTAATTTTTTTTAATGCAGAAATCTTTCCCCCGTGGTTCATATAGTGTATATTCCAAGTTTCATCAAAATTCGATTTGCAGAACTGGTACTACTGGCCTCTGAATAGTGTAACTTTAATTATAGCCACCCGGTACATAAGAACCAACTAACATGTAGATTAAATTTCATCTAGATATCTCGGTTATGCCTTAGTAATAATTAAAATTGAACGATGTCTCCTCATTAGCTAGGAATTATTTTAAGAAGATTTAGATACAGTTAATGAAATACACTGACATAAAAAATGGCACGTGTTTTGCTTTTTGTCATATTCTTTTCATGTTACCAGCGATATGTGTGTTATGTTTGAGGGTACAAACTATAGTTATCAATATTAATCTTTAAATAAAATAGAAATTCTTAAGCGAACAACATGTAATTTAATTTTTAAATCGGATAATGAATTAGTAATACGTAGCACTGTTACATTTTTAAAAATAGTTCGGCTACATCTGACTTATGAAAATGCGATTTTCATATACTTTTGTAGCAATAAAACTGTTTAAGCTCGTTTGTTTTGATTTTTATATTTCCCTCAGTGACTTACCTTCTGTAGTGAAGTACGGGAACCATTACCCTCACCCTTGTTATATTTTCTTTGTTATGGAGTTTTCTGTCTTTGGTAAACGCGAATGACCCTTCACCAGATACCATAGCTATCTTTTTCTATTTTCAATTATTCTTTTGTCAACCTACTTTTATCCTTTTTTCAGTTCTTCAAATAAGTAGACCACTGTTACCCATAGCTTGGCGCAACATATTTACAACTAGCTCTCTTTTGCGCCCATTAAACTCTTTCATCACTCACTCATTTTTTTTGTTGTTGTTATATTATGATTAATGTTTTGCAGAATCAAGAAGTTTAGGTTAAGCTCAGATTTAAAGAATTATTTTATGTTGGCTTTGTTATGAAAAAAAAAAGTGTTGTAACAAATTTTATCTGATATATATATCACACTTATGTTGTTTTTTAAATAAAAGAAAAATAGTAAATCTTCTCCATATGTGTAAATGAAAAGGGAAAGTTTCAGTTATATAGAAAGTATTAAAAGATAAAAAGTGATGTATCCATGTAACTAAGAGCACTAATCTTGCGCCTACATAGGCTCATCAACTGCCAAGTAATATCTTCATTTCAACCAATTCCTGCAGTTAAAAATGTCCGAGATTCCTGTAAATCCACTATAAATTTTTATTCAATGGATAACAATAAGAAAGAGAAAGTGTTTTGTAAGTACATATATTCACGAATATGAAACATTCTATGTTATAGCTGAATTTTTTTTAAAGTTTGATCAGCTGTTAAACTTATGGCTCGCGGAAAGGTTTGTTGGTGGTACACTTCGAAAAGGACAATTCATTATAGGTTTTTGATATCTTATGCTTTTTTTTAATTTATAACATCTGATTTATAAGTATAATTTTCTTCCTTATGTTGATTATTTTACACAAAATTACTTACAAAAACAAAAGAAAGAAAAGTAGATTATAACTCTTCTCGTACCATTTTAATAATTCCAAAATCTTACAATCTTTGTTTTCAGTATCCCCAATATTTCCCCCCGCTTTTTGGGATTTTCAGCTTAAAATTATTATTTTGGATTACCAACTCAGTTGGATGTTCGAGGTTCTTCAAACGTGAAAATGAAGAAAAGGGTTTTAGGATTACCTAATTCCTTTAAAGAATATCCATAAGGTGAGCCATTAGCTATTTTGTGATCTTCGAATATTTTTAATGGTGTGTGAAGTAATCATATCTACAGAGTATTTTAATTGAAATACATTTAAAAGGGCGGGGGTGAGAGCCTTCACCCGACTTGTAGTTGATTTTAATATAAAATTAGACCTTAATATAATATATATAGTATTATAGAATAATATGATATAACACATCAATCAATAACTCCCGAGACTAACCCAGAGATGGCGCTCGTAGTAAACCAGTAACCAGGTCTTTCTAGAGTACTAACCTTTGCTTGAAACGTGTCAAAATTTTAAGTCGATCGGACCAGAAACAGCTGAGTTATCGAGGTTGGAGTAAAGTCGTTTTGTAGTTTGTTTAAAAAATGGAAAAAACCGAGTTTCGTGTTCTGATAAAACATTGTTTTTTAATGGGTAAAAACACCGTGCAAGCGAAACAATGGATTGAAAAATGTTACCCGGACTCTTGTCCATCAAAAGCAACGATTTGTCGGTGGTTTGCCGAGTTTAAACGTGGTCGTACCGACACAAATGACGCGGAACGCTCGGGTAGACCTGTGGAAGCCGTTACACCGGAAAATGTGAGTGAAGTGACAAAAATTATAATGAAAAATCGTAAAGTGAAGCTCCGTGAGATTGCTGAGATGACACAGATATCATATGGAAGTGTATTTACTGAAAAAGGTTTTTTGAAGTGAAGTGAAAAAGGTTTTTTCCAAGTGGGTGCCGCGATTGCTTTCGATGGAACAAAAACAGCAACGAGTCGATGATTCAGAAAGCTGTTTATCGCTATTTACTTGCAACAAAAAAGATTTCTTGCGAAAAAAAAAAAAAAAGAAAAAAAAAGGTTGAAACCATTGGAACGGATGTATCACCCTAAAAGGTGATTAACAAAAGGTGTTATGTTGATGAATAAAAAAAAATTTTGCAAAAAAAAATGTTGTTTTCAATGTGTTGTTTTACAAATGTGTCAAAATGTGTCAAAATGTGTCAAAATGTGTCAAAAATGTTGTTTTCTCGGGAGTTATTGATTGATGTGTTATATATATAGTGGGACCTTAATTATAATATATATAGTAACTAATATAGAATAATAGGAGAATTAGCCTGAAACGTAGACTTCCACACATTCATCCACCTTATTATCCTTCCTCGTAAAGCAGGCTACACCTACTAGGCGAGTGTACACATTTGCAGAGGTGCTTTACAAAACTGTTAGCCTCAATCCATAGCATTGCATTTTGTACATATTTCTACGAAATGAATTTTTTTTTAGTAATTAGAAAAATGAGAGGAAAAATAAGTGATAAAACAACAGGGTTTATAAGTGTGTCTAGTTTTTAATTCATACTCTTAGGCACTTAAAATGGAATAAAATTTTAATTTTTTTTCTGAAAAAAGTTGGGGAGCAGGCAAATGCTCCTTTTGTCTCCCCAATCGCCGACACACTACGGATAATTGAGTAAAATATGAACTTAACTAAGTCATACTTTTTTGATCTTATTCGCTGATCTGTTGTCTCTATTGTGGCAGCACTGAACAGTTAAGCAGCTTTGTACCTGAATGCATGTATAAAACAAGAAAATCGAATCGTTTTATCTAATTGTTTTGCAACATCATTTCGAAACTGGTCTAAATAACAGGACAGTGAAGATTATCAATGTTTAATATAGTAGAAAAAAACTGCAATTAAAAATAAAATCGAGGAATTGATTGAAAGGATATAACCATGGAATAAAAATGTTACACATATCGAGATGAATCAGGTTGAAACAGAAATAATACATTTTGCTAATTCGGAAAATTCAGTAAGCACAATTCCTTCGACATCTGTAATGTTATCTATGAATGAGAAACTTAATTTATTAATCAAAACTAAAACATAAAAATATTCTATAAAATGAAAAAGTTCTATGCAAACTTTTGCAAAGAACATATTTTGCCACCTAAGGTGTGCTTTTTCTTATAATTATTATTAAATTGCCCAATTAAATACAAGAATTAAAGAAAATGATGGAATATCAAGACAAGGACAAGAGTAAACTTTTCCAATCTTAAAATTAAAGGAAACGATACATTATTAAATTGAATATATTTAAGCTAAATATAATTAAAAATAAAGCAAACGATAAATTATTAAACTGAATATTATATCCGCTTCATGTAATTAAAATTAAATCAAACGATAAATTATTAAATTGAATATATTTAAGCTACATGTAATTAAAGTAAACGATAAATTATTAAATTGAATATATTTAAGTTACATGCAACTAAAATTAGAGCAAACGTTAAATTATTAAATTGAATATATTTAAGTTACATGTATTTTAAATTGAAACAAACGATAAAAAATTGAAAAATGATGCCAAAAGTGATCCAACTAAAACAATAGCCCCTTGGGAGGCTAATACAACTCGATAATCCTCATCTGTGACGAAATATGTTACTAAAATAGTTAAAAAAGAACTGGAACACTTTTCAGCACATATAAGCGGGGAATATTTTCAAACGGAATGCGATTCTTTAATAATAATTAAACCAACCAGTGAGGAATCTGAAAGTTCTTTTGTTATAGAGGTTTTTTTCATACAAAAATTAGATCACAATAACGAGACTGAAGCTCTTAGTAGTCATGCTTCTTATATACTTATTTTCGAATGCACACATGTTGGCAGATAGCACACGTATTTAATTATCGTTATTGTACACGTTGAAAAATTATTTCTGTATTAGTATAACTAATAATTTGCAGTGAAATTGTTGAGTTTTATGTATTTCAAAATATAATTTCTTTTCGCATACATTTGTCACTTTATACAAGAATAAAACATTATGTTCCATTATTCTTAATTTTTGATTTTATCATCACAGTTTAAAGAATTCCAGTTAATTAACCTGCAAACTGGTTTTTTTTCAAAAATTTTATCGAATTACCGGTATTCAAGAAGTCAGTAAGTAATTTTGCAATCACTGGTGCAGCACACTCACCATTTTGCCGAGTACTAAATTAGGTCTTCCAAAGACAGTGCTGACATCTCTTATCAGAATTTTCTTTAGTTTACACTTTTGAAAATTTTCGTTTAATTTTTTGAACGTACTGCGAATACATTAAAGCTTTTGACTGAAATAAGTGTCAAATTTGTTGAGCGAAGTCTTTCTTATGAATTCGAATTTTAAAATATTGATTTTAGACGGCATTGTGTTGGTCCATTATGTTACGTTTATAATAATTCAGTATTATAATTTTTTTGAGATCGTGTTTCCTGCATATGTGCTTTCATGGGAAGTCAAATAAGATTATTTTCTCAAAAATACAATTTTATCCGATGGATTTGATATCCTGAAAGATAAACACGTCTTTTAATTGCCCCAATGATGTTTAGTTGTGGTTTTTTGAGTTTATATTAAAAAAACACGCGCGCTGTTTTTCAAGTTGTTTTCACACGCACAATTTTTTTCCCCAGTCATTTTTTTTTTTTTTTGATGCTTAGAATAGTACATATTCTACAGGTACTGTAAAAAGAAGAAAACATTTAATTTTCCTTCTAAGATTCATTTTTATGGAAATAAACAAATAAAATTAATTAAATGAATGGGACGCAAAACATTGAATTTCATAATTTTAAAAACACCTATATTTCAAAGTAAATCTTCAAGAGCATGTGTAAAAAATGTCAATATTTTTTTCCGAATGGTTTGGTTTTATTGATTAAAAGGGGTTTCGGAAACAAGAGTTATGTTTAGAAAAGGTTTCCACAGAAATTTTCAAAAGAACTGACGACAGCTTCGAAAATATTTTAATTTAAACACCGCCACAATTTAAAAGAAATGTTTTACATTTAAAAAATATAATTTACTATTTGCATCGCTCTTACATAAAAATCTCATTAATTACAATCCTTCTGTCCTTACTTGAGTCAAGCAAGTGGTAACTTAAATCTAATTTTCCAATACTAAAACATATTTTTAAATTCATTCAATATACGTTTATCTGTCAACTACTATGAAAATCTAATTAGTGTACTAGAGCTTCATTGTAGATGCATGGATTTGAAAATTCACTTTTCTGTTAGGATTATCGAGTGCTGAGATGAAATATAATGCTCCACGAAGAAGCCATATTGAAAATGAAAATTAGAACAAACTGAACTAATTAAATGAATAAAGCTCGCAGAAACATTGTGTTGAATTGAAAAGGTAATTCATTGATACTCAGGCGATTACTATTATTTCCTTTCTAAAACCTGTAATCATAAATCCTAAATCATAGAATAATTTAAAGTTGATATGAAAACAAAATTTTAAAATTTTATATCACAACTAATTTAATAAATTAAAAATAGAGCACTTATTAGATGTTCTCAATCTTTTTCAAATCAATGTATTAACATAGAGGGAAAAAAGTAAAAAAATTTGTACGCATGTCATAAACAGGGACGTAAAAAGTAACTAGCCTACAATTTAGATTTTTTGAAATATTTCTTGTTTTTACATATACTTCCAAGGCGTTAAAATAAAATCAAAGTGATTTTTACTAGCCCTAATCTTTGTAAAATTCAGTTTTAACTCGAGATAAAATATTTAAAAAAGGTTCTATATAAAGTTTTGCAAAGAACAGATTTAGCCACCTAAGGTGCGTTTTTTTAAATAATTATTATTAAATTAGTCAATTAAATATAAGAATTAAAGTAAACGATGAAATATCGTGAAATGGACAATAGTAAACATTTCCGGTATTAAAATTAAAGGAAACGATGAATTATTAAATTGAATATATTTAAGCTAAATGTAATTAAAATTGAAGCAAGCGATAGAAAATTGAAAATTGATCTGATACACCAAAAGTGATCCAGCTAAAACAATAGCCCCTTGGGGGGCTAATAACTTTGTTAGGTTAATTTCAATTAATTAAATTATATTTTATTTCTTTCAAATGAAACACTGGAATCGGATTTGTCAATTTGAAATTTATCCATAACGATTATGTGTGTCTTTTACGAGTTATTTTTTAGAAACAGATTTTTGTATTTATGTTTCTAAAGTCTTCCATCTAAACATGTTTTCACAAATGCTCCGTCATTTTAAATAATATGTTGAAAATACGGTATCAATGGCTGTTCGATATCGTGTTGCCAATTTACAGGATTTGTTTTAAGTTCTAAATTATAGACTTGACTCAAAACTTCTTTAAATTTCTTGAAATCCTCTATTTTTGAAATCTTCTCAAGGATTGTTGTATATTTGTCATACACACATACAAAAAAATAAAGAAAATAAGGCGACTCAAACACTTCGATTAAATAACAAGGTGGTCTCAGCGAAAAGAGATCACGCTCACTTTGTGTAACTTTACAATGGAAACATAATCGCAGTATGTTCGTGAATGAAAGTGGTCCAGAACATCACAGACCACTTTGCAAAACAATGCCTATATATTTTATGGGTAAAAATATTTAGATATTTTGCAATTTTTGTTCTTGTTGTTGTCATTAAAGTTGATTATAAGCTCTCTAAGAGTCGTTTATTATATATTTATCCTATTTACGTAACCATTAAAGTGAAAATTATTAAACTCGGCTTTTTAATACTATAAAAACTCTTATTTAGGTTCTATATCATTTTTGCATGGCATCTATTCCTATAGCTAAAATTTAAGCTACAACATAATTATCATCATAGTCAATTAATAATCTATGTCAAAATTCCTTATCAGTGAAAATAATAATTTTGTAAATATTGCAGTGAAAAAAGTCATTCTTAGAATTTTGTGAGGTAGAAATCAAGTATATCATTTTATGCTTTTGATTTTGCATTAATCTTACGAAACCATATTCAATAAATTTTGATTGTTTTTGTTTCGTATCGATTTTAAACTCCTCTTTTACGCGCCTGTTATATTTAATCTACCTCTTTACAACCATTTACAAAATTAAAACTGCCAATCAGCGACGAAAGCTAATCAGAGCGGCGAAGTGCCCTGAATAGAGGAGGGTTTATTTTGGAAAAGAGGCCTTCGAATCCGCAACAGGTGTTCCAAGAAATTCGCTGGAGTGTTTGCATGGAAGCACGCCAAAAACTGTGACATCACTTCGATCACTCAAGTCGGAAGCGAGGCGTAATCCATTATTCAATTGTAGAACTCAGAGAAAGCCCATGGTGAAGAAAGTTATTCTTTCTTGCCTTCAACCATCAAGGCCACTTGGAGGCAGCTCCTGCGGATGGCTTTCGCAAGGCTCTTCGGAAAGGATCAAATCTCTTTTCCCTTGAATGAAAAGAAGTGTTCTTGCAAAGGAATGCTTCGAATTGTTCCATCGGATAAACAAGATGCTGCAGAGTCATTAGGTTTTAAAAACGAAATTGAAGGAAGGAGAGAAACTCTCTCTCTCTTTTAGAATATCACCGAGATTAAAACGTTTCAGGAAGCAATTTTCAATTATACGATCAGCAAAAGAACGTTGAAGTTCTGAAAATTGCTATCCTCTCCCCATTGGTTCTTTTGAATTATATATAATTTAAAATTAATGCAATACAATTAAATAAAATGTTAAAAAAAATCGATAGCATGTATTATTCCGATGAATCATTTAGTAACATTCCCTGAATATTTTTTTTATAAATAATTTAGATCTCAGACAAATTCGTTGTCATTTAAGTTTTCATATTCATCGAGCTCTGTTGAAATACCTATCATAAATATTGGTGTTCTTCGCATAATTTTTTAAATTACAGTAAATTTTACTGCTTGCATCTTAAGTGGCCACACTCCAGAAAAAATTGATAAGTTTTAAAGTGAAGGCAGCACCTGTTAGACGTGTGAAGTTTTGTTCATGTGTATTAATCTCAAAATATCAGGAAGTATTAAAATATATTCCAAGTTATATATTTTTCTTATATATTGCTTTATTTATTTTTTAATTATTGAGATTTAGGTTACTTCCTAAAATGTGTTTTTGATAAAAAGTGTTAAATTGCACAAAAGGTGTTTAATATATGTTTCATTTTCGTCTACTTTTTGGTTTTTACATTTATTATGTAATATATTTTTGAATTCTTACGGTCTTTACAGAGATAATTTTTATGTGAAACAAATTTCATTAAGACAGCTTTAAATAATTTTTATGAAAATTTTAGTTGATCTCGTTCTTTTTATTTATAGTTGTTGCGTAGAGCTCAGATTTATTTATAAAAACTTAATAAGCAACCTATTTCTGTAGATGGTTCACCCACATATATATTTATAATTTAAGCGGTGTTTGTTTTCCTACTATCATTTCTTTCAACTTGTATGCAAAGAAGGTGTATAGTTTATTTAATAAAATAAATATATTTTGCTTATTGGTTAAGTTAAATTATCAGAAAAAGTTAATTTTAAGTGCAAAATAGTACTTCTTATATCAGATTTCTTTTGACATTAATCAAACGTAATTAGTCTCCAATAACAAACAGTCAAATAAATATATATATATATATAACATATAAATTTCATTTAATGTGAGAAAGTATCCTAGTAATAGGACGTAGACCGTAGGTTTGGAAAGCCATTAATGAAGTATAACTTTTGACATTGGCCATGATTGTATTGTTCATTTGATAATTCTTCTTCGCTATCAAATGAAGGAGATTTATTTTTATTGATGATTTATAATAAATTCATTATTAACAAAATCAATTACCCTTAATACCACTTCAGGCTCGAAAAGTATTCGTGTTAGGAAAGAGAGATGAGTAATGGGAATGAGGGAACTCATTGCAGTAATTGTTCATTGATCGTCTTCCCTTTTTCTAAAAAGTGCGGGTATAGACGCCATTCGCCTCGCAAAAAATCTAACGGATTCCATTCAACAAATGGCGACAAGCACAGTAGTAACACTAGCTTTCTTTAGCAACGCCGCCTGTCATGAAAAAATAGGTAATTTTTGAACTACCTTTATCAGTATAAGATATTGTATATTCCCTTCAAAACGCCAAACTCGAGGGTTTTTTTTTTTTTTTTCCTTCTTTTTTTTTATATATATATATATTGTTCCTTGGAAGAGAAATCGGAACAACGTATGGATCATGAGAAATAAAACAGTTAGCAAGCTTATCTTTTACTCAGAAAATCAAATTATCTTTATTAATGGTAATACCAGATGGCTTAAAGTTTTATTATTGAGATTTGCTGCAACTGCGAGATAAAGTTATCAAGAGAGAGAAAGAGAGGGAGAAAAGACTACCTTTACGAAAACGGAAAACAGAGCAAATGTACGAGAAAAGAAGATTTTTCAGAGAAAAAAGAAAACTTTAGTATATGTTAAAGTTATACGCATAAGAAGAGAGAGGGAGCAGATTTTAGTCACCTTTCAGTTGCGAGAGTTTGTTCTTATCATAGGAACTTGTCGATGAGTAGAAGCTAACAATAAGATAAGCCCTCAATTGTAAAGAAAGAAAATGGGGGGGGGCAACGACAGCCCGCCAGACCCTCCCGCGCCAGTTGGGGGAGGGCCTCGAAAATCTTTTCTTTAAAACGTCGAAAATCGGGACTTTTCTTTAAGACGTTGAATATAAAATGATTTGGGTTAAAAGTTTTAACATGATATTCTGTTCTATACTGGCAAGATATCGTTACACATTTGACAATGAGACCTTGTTTTTCTTTGCGTGAAATGAGAAGGCAATTTCTATTTCATTGATATAGTAAAGTATTTTTGAAATCCTTTCACAGTCAATGAAGATAACGAAATACTATAAAATAACAACATCGCAACTGCGCTCTCTTTTTCCTAACGAATGCGACATATCAGAAATGATTCGTGAAATGACGTTAACTATACAATAAAAAAGCTTCAGAAAAAAACAAATAAATTATGTTTCTTTTCTTCGAAAATAATGCTCTCCAAAAGACACGGATTAATTTCTACGAAACTGAAGTTCAAAATCCACTTCTACATCCTGGTAATGAAAATGAAATATGCATTCTTCATTTACAGGATTCTAAATTAAGAATGCATGTTTACTAAGAGATAATCTAATGACACAGATAGGAAAATAGCCTTACGATTTTCAATAATTTTGTGCGCTTGTGAGAAATGTAATAACAATAATAATATTAATATTAATCTTAATAACAATAATAATATTAATATTAATCTCAATAACAATAATTATATTAATATTATTAATAATAATAATAATCTTAATAACAATAATAATAATATTAATAATAAAATATCAGTAAAAATAATATCAGCAACAATATCAATATATCATAACAATAATATTGTTAGTAAAAATATGAATGGTAACAATAATAATTTTATCAATAATAAAAATAATATCCAAAATAGCTATAATAATATCAGTGATAATAATAATAACATCAATAAAAATAAAATTATTAGTTCATAATTAGAGATTCATATTAAATGTGTGTGAACCAAATATCATTATAAGAGATGGGCTGTATTTTATAAGTAATTAACTTCAGATAAAATGGTGAACACTAGTCACTCTGGCTACACCTCTCTCACACTCTTAAAAAATCACAAGCAAATAATAAAAAAAACCATAACATCACCAACTACAATTGTAATTATTGTTATTGCTGCTATTATTATTGTTGGTTATAATTGTAAGCGTTTTTTTTTTTTACTGCTATTATTATTATTTCAAACCTCTCAGCATATCTCGAATTATCGAATCTTGCTGCAAGGATGCTTTCTCGAAAGGTGTACTTTTTAGTAGCTGCACTGCTTAACAGTACCAATCCTTCAATACCGTTAAAAGAATCTTTTAATATACAGGAGTTTGTGAAACACTACAAAAAAACCTATCCCTGACTTTTTCAGACCATTATTTTAATTTTTTTCCCCTGGCTCTTTGTAGTGTAATGAGAAATAAAACGCGAGAGATCGGTACCTGGATATTTATCTGGAAAAGCAACTTTTTATCAATTTGATTCATATAATTAGGTATTTTATTCAATTTTAAAAGGTATTAAGTAAATATCGTTTATTTTTATTTTTAGTTTAATCGACATGTTTTTTGTAATTACTTGTAATTGTCCTTTTTTTTTTAAAAAAAAAAGGGGGGGGGGAATCCCAAGTGTCATGGAAATGTGAGATCTTTTCTACAATTGATTTTTCACAATTTTACACACATTTGCTTTCATTTCATGAAATCTATAATAGAAAAAAATAAATCTGTTTCTTCAAAGAAATATACGACTGTTATTTAACTTATGAAAAGAATTCTTAAAAGTAATAAATCATTTTCCTATCTTTTTATTTTTTCGTTTATTTTTCCCCTCACATTAAAAATAAATAAATCTAATCTTCTTTCATTTCAGATATTAATACGGGAACTCAATAGATTGAAAAAAGAATCTCAATAGATTGAACTCTAAAAATATATTTATTCGTAAGGTATAACAAATTGCATACATATTTCAAGAGTTTAATGAATTTAAATCATTTATACATTAGGAATGCCATGAAAAACGTAACAAGTATTTCGAAGATTAAACAATATCTCCGGTTCTTAAATTAATAAACATTTCTTAAAAACCTAATTTTTTAATAAAATTATATTTTAATGATTAATATGTATTTCGTAATCTTAGAATAAATTATTTCTGAATTACACTTGGAGCAAAGTATTATATTACTCTAAATATGAATAAAGCAATTATACACCAAGAAAAGATCCATTTTATCATGATGTCCCATTTCTTATCAATTGTCTTTTATCACAAAAGTCTTAAAATAACATTAATAAATCCAACTTTTTTTTCAAATATCTTGTTTTCGACACCTTTTAAAATGAGATTTCACTTATCACAAATACTTTTCCGACTAAATTGAAAATATGTGAAACTTCACAAATTCTGTAGATTAAAGTCTGATGAACTTGTAATTTTTAGAGATATGCGATAATTTAGAATCAAAGGCATTTTTTTTTTGTTAAAATAAGGACGAATTTTTGAAAGTTCTAAAAATAAAAATCATGTGCAAAAAACCAAATTAATTAAGTACACAATATCAGAACTTCTGTAGAAAAGGAAGACAATTTTTTATGAACAAAATTTGTAACTTTCATGAGCAGAAATTTATGAAAGATCCCCTTCCAAGGAAAAAAAAGTTATATTTTGAACAAATTAAATGTGTAAAAAATATGAATCTGAAGAACATGACTTAAAAAAATATTTTTTAAACTAAAATAACCATAAATATTACTGTGGGATCGGTTCATTGTTTTTTTTACATCGCAATTAGAAACAACTCGAGAATTATTGGCTATGAGCCTTGTCATTTTGAACTTTGGTCACGAGGATGATAACCTGAGCTGGCAACACATTCCCCATACTTCTACACCTTGCCAACGTGAAAACTTGGAACTTCGACATATTTAGCGCGCATCAACTTCGCTACTCATTGGATCTTTAGTGGCACTTGGAGTGGAACTCTCGGTAACAAATAACGCCATCTATGAGTTTACGGCCATGAATTACTTGTTACCTCGACTTTACTACTGTATGTGTACTCACTTACTGCCACGGGCGGGAAGGGGTGAGTATCGTTTTCAAGCGTCAAGAGCGGATTGCCCAAAGGAAAAAGTACCGGACAATGTAATTAGTTGAAATTTCTAAGTTTTGTTATAAGTCTAGGCTTATTTAATTAAGATCATAGTTCCCGATTATTCCGTTGTTCATGTATTTTTCCATTTTCATTCTTTATCATTTCTAGATTACTGACTTCAACTCATGCAATTTTTTCTTACTTCGCCTAATAATGCTTGATTGGCGAAAGTAATTCATGCATTATCCGTTTTTTTAAAAATAATTTCTAATTTATTGACTTGATCTCACGTGAATTTTTCCTCCAAAAATAGCTTTATATGCCCGAGTTACCCCTTCTGCATAACACGTAATTTAAATTTAAATTTACTCCTTCATATCAGAGATTTTCATTATGAAATTTTATGGCGTTGAGTAATGGCTCTTAGTCAATTTTAGATTCCTTAATTATTTCCATTAAACAATAATTGTTTTCAATCTTCGAATTTCTCCAAAGTCTTACCTAAAGTTTGTTCTTCCGCCAGAGGGCGATTTATTTTTCGGCTACACCCACTTCGTATTGGACCGGTTGGTTCAGTTTGCGTTAAATAACAGGATACCTAGATGTCATTCACACTAATTTATTTTAGTTAATTTAAATATTATAGACGATATTTACAATAAAATAATGCACTTGCTGCCTTTATTTTTGTTATACAAATATAATATATTTAAGGTTCTAGTTGTACGCTGGAATAAGTACTACAGTTGTTAGAATGTCGACGATGCATTCTGGTTGAACTTTTTGAGTAATTGATTTTAAGGAATTCTCCTACCGGGACAGAAAATTGCAGCTGGTCCCAGAGTGGAGGTGTCTGAGTTCCCAGAAGATTTGATTTCTATAAAGTCAAATCTTAATCTCAAGGTTCATGGGGAACAGAAATGTCTCTTGACCTTTCACACGAGTCCAGTCGCCTTTAATGAGCATCTTCGTCCGTTAATCTAAGAGGGATCTCTAAAGAACTTGTTAAATTTGATCACGGTAGCTCCAACTGTTTCAGTCGAACTTAGAGCTCCTATGGGTGTTTTTCCTGTTGTCGAGTTTTTAGCTTGGTTGAACATTTAAAAAACTTTGATTCAAAGCAACTTTTTTTGGTCTCTAGATATTTTCTGAGCTTCCTTAAGAAGCTGTAATCTTTTTATGCAACATTAATTATTATTATTTTTAGTCAATTTAAAAACTATAACTATTTAAGATTTTGTTTCTTTAATTATGATGAGGTGGAATATTCTATTTATCTGAATTCGGAGCATCCTACAACAGAGTTCGCAAGCCTATTTCCCTTCAAGTGTCATTTGGACATTTCTAAGAAATTGTTTGATTGAAGATTATCGACTTTTAAATATGTAAATCAGCATTACCATATAAATTGAAGTGAAGTGAATAAGTGTATAAGAGATATAGATGGGAGACTGGAAGTAACAGATTAGAGATTGATAATTGACAGGAGGTTGGAAGAAGCAACAGTAGTTGCGAAAAGCTTAATAGATGAATAGTGTTAGTAGTAGTAAGAAAGAGAAAGATTAGAAGACAGATTTGTCCCCAAAGTGCGCTGAGATTGATGTCGGATATTTATAAGATCAATATCAGCGCAAATAGATTAGCCTTATACCAGGTTAGATAAGTATTCATTTCGATTATCTTTTGGAATTAGAGCGTGCAGGTTTTGGCCCACAATTGGGATAAACATTTTAATATTTGATTTTTCTATTAGGAAGAATAAAAAAATTAGTTGAGAAGTTGATTCTGAGATTATTTAGAAAGCCTCTCTCCTGATCTGTGATAGCTCAAATACACGAAGTCAGCGAGGTAAGGGCTCATTATGGCGTCCAACGTAACAATCGTGATTGTATTCCGTCGCCAATTAAGGTTTTAGCTAGTAAATTAGTTTATATTTAGGTTAAACTATTGATACTCGACGAGCTCCATCTCAAAATACTAACCAAGTTTAAATTTTATTTGATAGTAGCTAAATTTCAACTAATATGGATTTTTATTGACATATGTTCGTATAGTGTTTAGGTTCACTAAACATACGGTCATGGAAAATATAATTTGTACACAAAAAACGATTTATTGATTGTTTATTAACGTTCCACTTAAAAGCAACATAAGGCTATTGGTGATGGACCTCGTAGTTTTGAACCTCGGTCAAGTGACGATCACAACACTGGCACCTCCATCACCTAACTTCCCCACCATGACAATATACCTTTACCACCACCATGTACCTTTCCCCTTATCATAAGAAAATCATAACGCATGAAGTAAAAGTACTCGAAAGTCCAAGGAATTAGGAGATGGGCAGATTTCTTGACTAATTTCTAGAAATTTGACAGACTTGTCTAATTTCTTTCATTTCTTTCTACTGTTTATATTGGGTCTCCCAGCGAGAACACCGTTTAGAACCGAGAGCTCTGGAAGGCTCGAGGATTTTACAAAGTAAAGATCATAAAAAGGGGAAGATTCATGAAGGGTTCATTACTTAGTCGAAAGATAATCTAATCAACATGGTCGTCGTCTTGTTTGTATGTGTTTTTAATTTGGTGCACGTGACTGCTTATGGTAAAACTCACATCCGGACGAGTCTTGGAAAGGCTACCAGAAAGAGATTAGACTCACTCATCGTTGTCTGCATTCCTGTGGGATTTTAGTTCCTTTTTCCAATCGCCCAAGATGCTAAGACAACGAATTAAGAGTGAGGAGTAAAATATTGCCGAATATATTAGGAGGGAGGCATCTACCGTATTACTATCAAGTTAACTATCTGTTCTTTTTTTTCTCTAATTCTAACGTATTACCTTTTCATTTCTAATTATTTTCTCATTTTAACGAATTAGAGTGAGAAGTCAAAAATTGCCAAATATACAAGGAAGGGGGTATCCACCGTATTACTATCAAGTTAATTACCTGTTCTTTTTCTATTTAGAACACGCGATCGAATTTTTTTTTTTAAGAAATAAACCTTCCCTCGTAGATCAACAATAGATTTAATCCATTGTCCATATGATCATTGGGGATTGTTAGTTACTTTTTGGTTGTAGTTACTCGAAACTTTATTTTTCACTATCTTTAATATTCTTAAATAAAATAAATCTTACCTTAGAAAAGTAATTTACTTCAACTTCCCTTACTAATATAATATTATATTGTATTCCGAATGTGATTTTTTGGGCTGTGAAGACGTGGACGCACCCCCCCCCCCCCCAGTTTCCTCTTCAGCTAACATTTTGGGGAACTTTTTATGATGTTGTATGCATTTAAAATTCATAATAATGTATAAAATGCGACTAACGTACATTGAACAATATTTAGTGAGGTGTAATGAAAATAATTTAGGAAATGCATATATAAGAAGTGAAGTGTTTAATACTGAATTGGTAGTTTTTATGCTAGTGAGGTAGTTTTTAAGATAGTAATTAAAGCGGCAATTAAAAAGTAAAACATTGGTTCGAGATCGGTGTTGATTAAGCCTTCCGTCTGCCCTCCATTTTGATTTTGTGGACGTCATGTTAATCCCATGTAATTCCGACTTTAATTCTCACATCTTTTTTTAATATTTGATTCATTTGAATGTAGTAAAGTGCGTCTGAAAAAGAAAAAAAAATGCTTCAGCGGAATACTTTTTTTCCTCCGATTTTTAACAATATTTAAAAATATTTTTTTAAGATCGGAAAATTTGCAAGCGAATCATTAAAATAGGCGTAAAAATATTTTTAAAAATTGGAGGAAAAAAAAAGTAATTCTGCTGACGAAATTTATAATTTTTTGCTCTTCCAGATGCACTTTATTGTATTCAAATAGATCAAGTAGTAAAGATGTGAGAATTAAAGACAAAATTCCGTAGGGTTAACATTACGTCCACGAAATCAAAATGGCGAGTAGACGGAAGTCTTAAGGAGCCATTGGACCGAGTCCAGTTTGGATTTGCAAGGGGTTAGTGGCTCTAGATCTCGCATTTAATTTTTCTAAAGCCGTGAAACTGAAAGGGTTGGTAAAATTTACAATATTTTTTTTATTTAAAAGTTAAATCAGATTCGTTTAGGAATCAGTCTCACAGAAGCGCTTAAGAATAAAATCTCGATCGTTATCTTTATGGAACTCTTTATTTCTTTGACCTTGTAAATTTGTAATTATCTTCATTAGCTTAATGATGATAACAAAAGGATAAAATGATGGAGGGGCATTATGATGTACGATCTTTGATTATTATATAGCTACGAGTGTTCTGTTGAAACTTACCTTTAGTAAAAAAAAAAAAAATGCAAGATATTCTTAAAAATTATTTTTGAATTTAAGAGACACTCTTATTTAGGATAAAAATTTGTAACACTTATCCCCATTTTCATCTCGTTAATGCATTATACAGAGGTAAAATTTGTCTTTATCTTTTTATTAAACTTCTGAGGTGTTATGTTCGAAACTTACTTATAATAAAGTTATAGATGATTTTTTTTGAATGATTTACTTATCTTGTCATATATAATTCTTCATTTTACTGTAATTTTGGTACTTGTCAATAAACCCATTTATATGGAACATATATTTTTATGCGATCGCGGTAGCCTAATTCTCATGCTCTCTCTCTCTCCCCTGGCGTTGTTTCAGTCGAGTCCTGGCTCGAATCCTGATTTCATTACAGATCCATGCAGAGGTTTTGATGCAAGTTCAGTCTGCCAAGTCTCAAAGTCCTCACGTGGGCGAGACGAGAATGTGCATCGTGGAAAGCGAACTCGAGTTTTGAAGGGTTGATACTGTTAAACAATGTAAGCACTAAATAGCACCTAAAAAACAACATTCCTGAAGCATATTTTGATTGTTTGGGAAATCAGTGGAAAAAAAATGATTAAATTAATAATTTTTTTCCCACAGCGTGTAGGAAGAGCCAAAACAACTCACTTTCGTTTTGTTTTTGAAGTACTTGAATAAAGCGTCATCCTAAATTCACCACTCCCCTTAATTGACCGCATTTTTTGGTACATCATTATATTCAGAGGAACATAATGAAGTATAATAATAATAATTGTTATTATTTTTATAACAATAATAATAATTATAAAATTTGTAGGAAATGGTGAAGTTATTTTCCTATCGATTATTTAATTGGGGTTCATGCACTTTAAACTTGCAGACCTCATTTTATAAATATCTTTCGGGAAATAAATACGGTCAATTATATCTGTAATAAAATGAAATTTTTATCTGTATTTGAGAGTACTTTCCAACAATGTTAAAAGACATTTTTGAAAAGAAGTGAAAAAATATGTAAAATTGCAATATAGATCACTATTAACAGAAGATCATTTGAAAGCAATTATAATGACAGAAAGTATTAATTTCGAGCCCCAGTAGAATAAAAATTATCTCAGGAAAAAAAAAACAATTATATTCATCGCATTAGTACAAAATTTAAATTCAGTTCTAAAAGATAAATGGAAATGCTTTATTCGATTCGTTTTTTAAGAGTCAGCAGTTGCATGTAAATGTTATGAGTTGAAATACCACCTTCTAATAAAAAAGTGAATCAGTTTTTTTATATTTTTTAGACTCTATGAGCAGAATTTCCCATGTAAATATTTTCTACCTGGTCCAATGAGCCTAAACATTTAACAATCTGGCCCTTTAAAAAAGCAATGGCACCCTATTTTAAGTTTTTTGGGTAAGCTTGGTCACTTCTGGCTAATTATTTGCAAAATAAATAAATAAAGCTTTTCAAAGCAGGAATGACAAAATGCAGATATTTCACATAAAAATTGACTTTAGGTGCGATATGATAATCGTACTATCACATTTTGTGCAATTTGTTTCATTTTAAAAGCATTATTTAAAAATATTCGTCATTAATTCGTAAGAAATATTCAGTTTTTTTTTTTTTTTTTTGGCGCAGACATTCCGCGTGAAAGATGAAAATTTGAAAAGGTCACGAATTATAATTATGTACTAGACAACTATTTTCAATAAAAAAATGGTTAAAGATCAATGGTCTTATAATTTTTTTAAATTTCTTCAATTTATTCGAGATATCCATACGGATACCGTACATAAGCGCCATTTCCGTATGATGACGTCATATCGTACGTCATCTTACGGTATGACGTAAAATAATTTAATAAAATGTATAAAAACAACATACATAGCTTTCAGACATAAATATATGCATTCCAGAACATATAAGGAATTCAACAACTGGATAAAATAAAAATCGGAAATAACTTTGCAGCACTGACATCTTTCTTTCTGAAATGTTGTTTATGATAACGGGCTCCCTTGAGATTTTGAATAAAATGAATTAAAACACGGTTTATACTTATTGCGTATAATTCGTTCTGTTAATGAATCAAAAGTTCATTAAAAAAAAGACGGATTATAACCGTATCTCGATTGCCACGACAATATATTAAAAATATTTTAAATGTAAATTACTAAATACCTTTATATGACCAAAAAACCAATCACAAAATTAAGGGATTTGTTATTTAAAATTATTGGCTATAAGGGAGCTGCAGACATACAAATGAGTTGCAACATTCTTAATGTGAATCCGATATATTAATTGTTCAAGAGTAGTGAAGCTCGCAATACACATTTGAGCCTTTCTCTGAATAATAAGCATGTTAAGAAATCCATCTACCTTATAAACTTGGAATTTCTGTCAAGTTCGATTTTAAAAAAAAAAATTAGGTCTCATATTAAAGGTAATTCTCTTAGATTTTTAAAACAGTTTAAATTTAGTTTTTCTTTTGCTAAGAACTTGAGTTACAACAATATCAATCCGTCTCCACTGCTTGAATACTTTTTGAAATAATATAATTTCAGCTTTTTCTCAAAATCGTGATTTTATCAATTTTCTTTTAACAAAATATATACCTTATATTACAAAAAAAAAATTATGCTTATAATGTTATGAAACTTTCAAATAAATACTCTAAAAGAATGACTTGAACATCTCTCTCTCTCTCTGCATGTGTGTGTATATATACATACACACACACTGTAACCAAAAAAAAAAAAAAAACGACGCACCAAGAAGGAGTTGCCCGATTGCAATGAAATTTCGTATGCAAAGACATTTGGACCGGACCATAAGGTAGCTTTATCACTCTATGCTACTTCGTGCGGCAGCTTGCATCCAGGCTAGAGGTGGGTTATCCTTATTGAACTCGTTACTTTGTAACTGTGTAACTCTGAAATACATCATTCAATTTTAATCATTTTCTGTTCTGTACATGGCTTTCCTATCCTCCAATTTTTGTCTTCAGTGGACAACTCCTTCTTGGTGCGTCGTTTTTTTTTTTTTTTTTTGTTATAGAGTGTGTATATATATATATATATTGAAATAGCTTAATTTATATATTTAAATTTTGATATTTTACATTAGAGCCATTTTACAATTATTGCTATATATATTTTGAGTGAAAATGTGTGCTTGTCTTAAAATTTTTAATTAAATACCTTTTTATAATACCTTATTTCAAACTTGTAAATATATTATGTAAAAATGGTTATAAAAAGTAATTATTTTAATTATTTTTAAAAAGTTCTCACCGATAGTATTCGGTTACCTTAAAGGCATTTCGTATTATCATTGCACATTCTTAGTTTTAAGACTTTCAGTTTAAAAAAAAATCAAATTTTTGTTTTAGATATCGAATATATAACCTCGTTTCTTTCAGTAATTAAAATTCTACATTTTTTGACTTGCAAATATATTTCATTGTTCAGTATATCATAAAATGTTTATTTTAGGAATAATATGTTCTTATTTTATTATTGCGAAGGTTGTTCAAAAAGTACCTGGTGATGACAGATGACGTTGCTAAGGTAAGTTGGAGTTGCCATTGTGTTCTGATATTTTGTCAAGCGGTGCCAAAATAATAGGTTAGACATCGATTTATTAATTAGTTTCAACCTCCGCTGCCAAATTAAACTTTAATTGCTGCTGCGTCGATTTGTAACCATCATCATCATCTGGACTCCCAATCATAACCGGAAACTAAGGAACATTCACAATGATAGGTTACTTCCGGTGAATGTACTACAAAAAAAAGACGTCCAAAAATGTTATGGCGATGCGAAAGGTGTCCTGCGTATGGACTTCTTAGGAAAGGAAGAACGATCAATGGACAACACTACAGTGAGTTACTCCATTTCCACCCGTTTGTATATTTGGTAGTAAGTACAGGGTTATTCAAAACGATTCATTCGGTATCAAAATTCCATATTTTGAGAAATGAGTGACTCAGAATGATAAGTAATACACAAATGTAAAGGGAAAATATGGAAGTTTGCTTTACAAGGGTTCGATATAACTTCCTTTAGTCACTTTGTGACGCCCGCCCGACCCGGGCGTCCTCTTGTGCCATCACTAGATTCAAATATTAAATACTACGACACAAATAATTACAAAACCACCAAAACAACTTTCACAATTTATTAGTATATATTTACTATGACACAAATGACTACGCTCTCCAGGGTAAGCTTTCTGACCCCTTAATTCAACCCACCAATAGTTATCTAACCAACTCTTACCACTAGTCCTTCCTCGACTGCAACTCAAACTCTGGAACAACTGTTGAAAACACTAGACAAAATCTTTCTGCAGCAATCCTTACTCGAACCATCCACTGTAATTTTAATTCCTCCTTTCTCTTATCTAGCACTTCGGCTTCACCTCATCTCACCTACAACGCCTCTCTGATACTCCTTCAGATACTCTACTCCTAATTCCTAACACTTCACTTCATTCCTAACTGCTTTACATACTAACTTTATGTATCACGTTTCATTTTTGGGTGGGCAAAGGTTGTTTAGTGAAAGCAATCAATCTCAATTGAAAGTCCCCAAGGTTAGTGAAGAGAAACCGCGAATAGCCCAATGTCACAATTTCGTATAATGTCAATTCGATTTGTAAATTTCTGCCAAACGTGTTGAAAAGTGTCAGTGGTAATTGACCGTACAGCAGCAGAAATCATTTGCTTAAGATCATATAAATTCGTGGTTATTGGTGGTGCATACACTTTATCTTGTACGAAAGCACAAAGGCGCATGGGACCATGTCAGGTAACTTAGTTGACCAACTGTGTATCATCAAGTCATTTGGTTCACTGCGACATATCCAACTGCGAGGTAACTCCGTGAAAGCTTCGTGAAATAGCTTCACAAAGAACACACGAGGGCCATCTATTGTTCAAAATATAATATTTCCGTAGTTTTCCTTACGATTCATGTATTATTTATCATTTTGTATCGTTTAATTCTGAAAGTATGAAATTTTCGAATCACATGAATCACTTGAATAATCTTGTATAAAATAAAAAAAAATATTTGATTCACAAAAATAGGTTTCTATGTTCTTATTACTAATTTAGTGTTGATTAAAATGCTTCAAGTACAATTTAATAGTAAAGTTTTATTTTGAAATTTAATGTATTTGAAATTGAAAAAAATTGTTTATGAATATACCAATTTTATTAGTTTTTTTTTATTTCTTCTCAAATAAATAAAAATATGTTTCTCAACGACACATCAATTTTATTCAAACTACAATTTTATTCAAACTGTAGTTTTGAAACTATTAAATGCAAAAAAAAAAAAAAAAAAAAAAAATGCCAGTAGTATTTATCAGAAGAGAAAGATAGCAAAATCACATTGCATGTAACCTTTCTTAAATGTACTAAGGTCATTACCATTAAATTTAATTGAAACTAACATCGAAATCCTGAAAATTTCCGCATTGTTTTCCCAAACATTTAAATTTCCTAGCATTAGGAAGATTCACATCTTTTTTTTTTTTTTTTTAGATTTTTTAAATTAAAAATTTATAAAATTTTAAAAAAATCAGGAACAAAAGAACAATCTAGCTTAAAACACGTCTTTCTCTTATATCTTTATTTTTCTAAGATTTATAACTTTTTTCTCTTCTATATTTGTTTTCTTTGTCTCAAATCCCGGCGAGCGTTTTGCAATAAAAACACTCACGTCGGTCGAAATTTAAGTCGTTTCTCGTTTGCTTGCTGTAATTTATTCTTTCCTCTTTTGAAATGTGTTTCCTTTTTTACTAATGGAATGATTTCGTGACAATTCCTTAACTCATTTGGAGAACACCATGTTCGTTTTGCTTCTTCAGTACGAAATCGTTATAAAATATTTAGTACTATATATGGATAGGTTTTTTTTTTTAATTTCAGTCTTCATTACGGGCTTAGAGAAATCTCTTCAATAATGTGGGTGACATAATACTTACGCTTGCTTTGTACACTACGTAGTTATTTATCACATACAACGGGACTATAAACTAGCTTGCAACATTATTTCTTACAATCCCATTATAATAATCAATTGATTTTACTTTAGATAAAGGAATACTGAGAAATATTTTGGAATAAATTAGCGATTGTTTGATTGAAATTAACATTGCACTTAGAAACAACACTAGGGCTCTTGGCAATGGATCTTATTATAATCCTTGGTCAAGTGACGAGCTCTCGATACTTGAGCTGGCACTCCACTCCCCCAAATTCCACAAGATCCCAATATAAGGCTTTTGAGCTATGATAGTTTTAACGTACATCAATCCAGCTACACGACGGGTCATAAGTAGAACCAAGTTTCGATGGAAACATTATGTTTGATAATGTTCAAACTCGATGGATGGATGTCTATTAGTTCGCGACTATAACAAATCGGCTACCACGGTCGCTCAGATGTGGCGGCATTGCTTCATTAACGCGAATGAAATAATGATTATGTTTGAATTGTACGTTACGTATTTATTTCTTACATACAGCGGAATTAAAAAAAGACTAATAGTTCCTGCGATAATCAATTGATCTTGGTGTCGTTACTCAGGGTCTGTGATGCTGCAATCGAGCCGCATGTTCGTATCCTGATTCTATTAAAGACCTGTAGTATAGAAGGACTGATGCACGTTAAATAGGCCCGGGCCTCAAAGTCCTTACGTTAGAGCGGATGTAGATAATCTGATGCCAACTTATTTTACCCTAACAACTGTCAACCTCGTCATCCGACCATGGTTCAAAAGGAGGAAGCATTTTGTCTGTGGTCAGTGGACTTAAATATTAAAATTAGCGGCCTTAAAATAACCACAATACTGTCTTCGTTCAGAAAATGGCTGTGGTCAAATTTTGAAAGGTAACTCTTTTAACATGTGTGAAGTTTGATTGAAATGAAATGTCCACACAGCAATAATTTTTTAAAATTGTTACCCTATTTGCAAAGTTCTTATTATACCTGAAAATTGCATGTGTCTTCTTCATAATGAATGTTCTTCCTTAGAACCCAGGTGCTCATGGTAAGCTCAGAACTGAAGATGGAGATCCTTATGAGAGAGAGAGAAGAAGAAGAAGAAGGTATTGCACCTGGCTTTCTGACTTTCACCTTTTCCCCAAAGAAGAAACATTATCTTCAAGTTTTCATTCAAACGACGAGGTAAAATCTGCTATTAAAGCTTAGTGTCCACAATATTAACTAGAATTCTCTGACATTGGAGAGGAATTCCGAGCGTTGAATTTCGCACTGTAGGAAAAGAATTTCACATCGCGTTGGCTCTAGTGTGTGGAAAATGAGTGCATCATATAGAGGATACATGCAGTTTGAAGGAGAAGAATTGCGAAAATTGGATAACAAATAAAATTAAAACACACCATGGAAACAATACTTTTCCAAAAAGCCCCATATATATTTCTCTACAAACCAGCTTTAAATACTGGAGATAATATATATGTTTCTCTCTGTGTGTAATGATTTCAATTTAATTTAATTTGATTTTCCAGTTTTTCACATAATTAAACTAACATAGTGGGAAGTTCACCCTATTTTCTGGTACAAATTCCATTTGAGATTCTAATTTATTTAATCACACGTTCATAAATCTGCATAAGTGCCAAGTGATCTGAACAAATCCTTGCATTGAAACTCTAAACAGGGAAAGTTTCTGCATCTTCCGCTTTAGCAACGAAGGCTTTATGCGACGTCCACAACTTTCATGATACAACTGTTCTCTCTTACTCTCAACCTCGGAAGCGAATTGACGTAAATTGTGCTGCGTCCAGCTCTTTCACAACTGCCTCTTTCTCGAAATATATTAATATTAATTCCTATTACCCATTCCTAAGGTTCCTTCATTGTGCCACGATCGAATGAACACATATTTAATATTTTAGTTACTGTTTAAATACTGTAATACATAACATATTATATATATACACATACATACATAACAGTTCAATTGAAAAGTCCCCGGCCTACCATAGTAAAACACATTTTTTTGGCAAAATTAGTTTTTTTATCCAACATAATTCCCTTCAAGGGTGATACACTGATTATAGCGACCCTCCAACTTTTCGATACCATTTTTGTAGTACGATTTGTCCTTTGCTTCAAAATAGGCCTCAGTTTCGGCGATCCCCTCTTCATTCGACGAAAATTTCTTCCCAGTGAGCATTCTTTTGACATCTGAAATAGTCACTGGGGGCCAGATCTGGAGAATACGGTGGATGAGGAAGCAATTCGAAGCCCAATTCATGGATTTTTGCCAACGTTTTCACTGACTTGTGACACGGTGCATTGTCTTGGTGAAGCAGCACTTTCTTTTTCTTCAAATGCGGCCGTTTTTCGGCGATTTCGTCCTTCAAACGGTCCAGTAACGCTATGTAATAGTCGCTGTTGATGGTCCTTCCTTTTTCAAGGTAGTCAATGAAAATTATTCCATGTGCATCCCAAAACACAGACGCCATAACCTTGCCAGCCGACTGTTGCGTTTTCCCACGCTTTGGAGCGGGTTCATCGTGTGCAGTCCACTCGGATGACTGTCGATTGGACTTCGGAGTGAAATGATGGAGCCATGTTTCATCCATTGTCACATATCGATGCAAAAATTCGGGTTTATTACGCTTGATCATCTTCAAACACTGCTCCGAATCATCAACTCGTCGTTGTTTTTGGTCAAAAGTGAGCTCGCGCGGCACCCACTTTGCACAGAGCTTTCTCATACCCAAATATTCGTGAATGATGTGATGTACACGTTCAGTTGATATGTTTAGAGTGTCTGCTATTTCATTCAATTTCAATTTACGGTCATTCAAAATCATTTTGTGGATTTTTTTAATGTTTTCGTCGGTAACAACCTCTTTTGGGCGGCCACCGTCTTCGGTGCTCATTTCACCACGTCTAAACTTAGCATACCAATCCTTGATGGTTGATTTTCCTGGGGCAGTGTCCGGAAACTCGGCATCAAGCCAAGTTTTTGCTTCAACTGTATTTTTTCCCTTCAGAAAGCAATATTTTTTCAACACGCGAAATTCCTTTTTATCCATTTTTTTCACAATAACAAAAGTTGCTTCACTCAAAATTCTATAATTCACAAACTAATGATCCGACAGCTGTCAAATTTATACACGCATCTTTTGAGGGTTAGGGCTAACTAAAAAACATATGGATATAATTCCTGTAACGCCATCTATATGTCAGGCCGGGGACTTTTCAATTGACCTGTTAATAACAAATTGCATACTTCCCTTCATCGAATTCCTCCCTTAATCAACTCAATAACTTTTTGACTTTTGGCGACACACCAATGTTTCGGTGTATTGCTGCTGTCATGCATCGCAACATGTAGCTATGCTTGCATTTCGTTCTTAGTGTAATGTATATGTGTCATATCTTACCTTTTTGAATTGAAAATGTCTCTCCGAACTATTTTAAATTAAATGTTTGGTGGAGTGACATATATTTTGGCATCCCTGCCAGGATGGGTTTCATGAAATAAATATATAATATAAAAAAAAGAAAATTTGAATAGATTTTACATTAAAACTGTATGGGAATTTTGATAAAAGTGTTATGACACACATAACGATAAAAATGGTTGACAACATTTTGGCTAAGTTAAAAGAAGGAACGTACACGTACTAGATTTTCAGTCACTGACACTATTAAAAGTATTGAAACCAAAATTAATAGTTCTGAAGTTTTGATAGATGTCTTGGAAGAGCTTTTAGAGCATATCAAAATTTATCGGGTTGAACTGAAAGCTATAAATGAAGATTTAGAGTCTGTAGTAAGTCTTAAAGCTTTAGGTAACGAATTACAAAGACGACAGAATAACAAGAAAAGATAATAATAAGGACATTTTGCGCAGGAAAGAAAATACGCGTGTTATCAGAAAATAATCCAACGGAAATTTCTAAGACATCGAAGTCTCCTGAATTCATAAGCAAAACTTTTGTATCAGAAAAGCTAGAGTAAAATTATGTATCGAAACTTGTAATTCGTCATTTTTATGGAGATAATAGCTGGTGGATCACTCTTGTGAGACCACGATATATAAAAATGAATCTATATAAGCAAAATACCACTGGCTGACTCATCACGAGATCTCTAAGACTATTCAACCGATTGACTTGAAATTTAGCAGAGTTACTCATTTTGCGATGTAGACGCTCACTAAGAACGGATTTTACGAAAATCTTATCCAAAATGTAATTTTTATCCATTGATCTACTCTTATCCATCGGATATGTTATTTTTGGCGACTTTATCGTCAAAAATGATACTGACCGACGCCAAACGGAATATATTTTTTATATGTATTCTGTGTATTGTCACCAATTAAGTTTACTTGGTGAGATTTGCGCGTGCGAAATGGAAAAATATCAAATAATTTAATATTGAAGCGCTGAAGGAGGATTGGCAAGATTTTGGCAAAGGGGCTCTTTATGTGAAATTTCGTGTATGTCGAAAATAGGAAACGTACATATTTAGCGATAGAAATAAATGAGTTTGGAACCCCATGGTTGGTGAAAGTGTAATTTAGCTCCAAAACTTAGCGAGATTTTGGCGGCTTTTTAAGGAGTAGAGCACACGCACGGCAATCTCTCTCTCTCTCTCTCTCTCTCTCTATATATATATATATATATATAAGCGAAATACCACTGAGAAGTTCTGGATAACCATTATTACAGATAATAAATTTCTTAAAATTTTAAATTTAGATTATCATTATCGTTTAAAAATTGAAAATTTCTTGATATTTTATGTATAGGTTCCAAAATATAATATTATCGTCTTCCCAGCGAAGCGGGCTGGTATCATCATAAGATAAAATCAGTAAGTTTAGATATTTAAAAACATATTTGGAAGGATCCGCACTTAACTCAAAATATTTGGCAAAAACGCCAGAAAATTATGATGCTGCCATAGATGTTCTGTTATCTCGTGTTTTTTTTTTTTTTTTCAAATTTTAATACACTCATGAAAAGTTTATTACAAATATCACCCTTGAAAAAAGCTGCAGATCTTATATTATTCAGAAAATATTTCGATCTAATCGAATCGCTTGGAATTAATTCCGACATTTATTTGGCTTTTTTAACGCCTTGCGCTAATGCAATCGTTACCCACAAATTTAATTTTTGAGTTTAGTAAACAAATCGGAGATGATTTAAAACAGATTATTGAATTTTTATCTCAGCAACTGAATGGCAGGGAAAGGTCACAAATAAAATGTTCTATCGTAAACAGAGAAGACATGCACCATTTCTGCAAGTCACACAAAACAAAAGAAACAGAATAAAAACAAAATAAAAATGTTTTTACTGCCGCAGATTTATTATACGTACTGAAAATAAATCTAAAAACTATCCATGCATATTTTGTAATGACTCATTCCATAAATCGTTGAAGTGTAAATTTGTTTTTTCATTGCCTTTTGCATAAAAGAGAGTTATTTTAATGAAAAACGGTTATTGCTTTCGTTGCGTTAAGCACTCTAATCATTAATCGAAAACGTGTAGAGACGGAGCGGTTTGTAAATTTTGTTCAAAAAATCATTTATATGTCATTTTATGTAATGCAAATGAAAATAAAATTGCTGAAAATAAATAATTATATAGTGATATACTTAATGATGATCTTGGTAATAGCTTAATTGCTAATCATTCACTTTCGAAGCAAGTGCTTTTGCAAACTTTGGTTGTATGTTTTGACGGTTTTGATTATTATGTTAGAATATTCTTTGACAACGGATCTGTAAGATCTTATATCAGTAAATTCATGGCAGTTGCTTTAAAATTAGAAGGTTTAGGAGAAGGAACTGTTGTCCATGGTCTATTTTGCAGAATTGAGAAAAAGAAAGCTCACAAAAAATATTGCGTTAATATAAGTAATATTGATAAGAGTTTCGCTTGTGAATTAGATGTTATGGATCAAGAAAAAATTTATATTTCGACACTGAAAAATAATAATTCGGTTGTTATCAATAAAATTAAACAACCTGGTATTTTAATAAGTGATCTTTCCATCACCGAAAATACATGTATGTATGAAAAAGATCCAAATGAAATACAAATGTTAGTTGGGGTTGACTTTGCTGGTGGATTATTTACGGGTAAAATCAAGCAAATATTTTAGGTGCTGATAGCTATGCATATACGCATAGGCTCGACGACGAAGGGAGTATCTTCGGGAAAAAATTAGAAGTTGTGAGACTCTACCCTATTTCTATATTAGCGAATTAAATATTCCATAATTATGACAGTTAGATACAATAGGTATTTGAGATTCTGGGGAAAGTCATGTGAAGATATGTGGCATTTTAAATAGTGTTGAGATGTAGTATTGCTTACTAAAGTGTTTTGTTAGTTTTAGTATTTTTATATATCAGATAATTAATATTTTTAATTGTAGAATAGCCAAAACTTCATTAAGTCTTTTATATATAAACTAGAATTATTTTTTAAAGTGGAGAAATATTTTTAGTGGAAAGACATAGTAGAATTATACATAGATAACACTTAGTGAAATATATGTTAAAGAGGGATCACCATGTGAAAGGAAAAGGAGAATTAACTTTAACCAAGTAATATGCTCATCGAATGCTTGTTTTGATTTACTTTATTATATGAAATAGAAGGCATCGTTCATTTTCTGTATAAATATATTGATTGTTATTCTTTTATGTCTTACATATTGCAGTATGGTTTCTATATCCTCAATTAACAATGTATGTGTGATTTCGGTTTCATTTTATTCTAGAATTTGTAATGATTTAGTATTTGATATAAGTGTTTTATGGCCACAGTCATCATATATATTTTAATAAAAACAGATGAGAAATTGTTTGTCATTTTATTCCCCCTAATCCTTATCTTGGGGAAGGATGTAATATACATGACGCCTGTTAGCGAGGAAAAATTGTGGTAACCCCTCCGTTGTATAGGAGAGGATTGCTCGTGTCTTGGGGAGACGCAGCCAAGACTTCCTTGTAAGAGGTAGGGGCGAAACGAGCCACGATGTGTCAAAAACATCTTTTTGGTTTTTATTATGGAGTTATTATGCCCATATGAACACTACTCAACTCTCCAGTAGTTAGTGTTTTAGAAGGTATATTGTAGATTAAAGATATAGATAAGAAAAAGGTATCACATGCTCTCTTTTGGGAAAAGTCATTACACCTATAGATAGTAATTTTTACAGGTAAATATTACGGTACATAAAAAAAATTACCTAGAGGTTCTGTAATGTTATACTGTTCCAATAATGTAAATCAAACAAATAAAAAGAATTTTCTTACACATACGCGTCTGAACTCATTTAAAGACAATCTTAAAATAGATTAAACGAGAGTAAAGTTTTATTGTTAGCTCATTTTTAAGAAAGTTCCATGATAAATGGTATTGAGATAAACAAGTGAATACTTTATAAATGTCAACCACAAAAATTTAACACATCGAATAAGTGCTTCCATAAATAAAATTTTCAAGTCAGTTGGAATGTTCTTGCATTAAAATCGCGTTATAAGGAAACCACGTTATAAGAGAGCTGTCGCAATTTTCGCTTTGCGTTTTATGGAAATCTCGTTATAAAAACGCTTTAAAGAAGACGGGACCGCATTTCTAAAAAAATTAATTCACTTAGAGAGGTAATGTAAATTTGTCCACCATTTGTAAAATATTCGTAGAATTATGTCGTTGATTTTTGTAGTAATGTTATGATTCCTTTCTTATGACTTAGTTAAGTTCTTTTTTCTGTTTTAAATTTTAAAGAAAATAAGCTATATATATTGATGATTTTCTTTTTTTTTTCTTTCGATATTTTTCTATTGAGTATTTATTAATTTTATTTTTTGCATTGTTTCGGATTTGTCTAATTTTCCTTTCGATTTTTGTTCTACTTATTTTAATTATAACGTAATAGCTGAATGAGATGGTTAGGATCCAACAAAACGCGTCTAACCACGCATCACGGTTCCAAGCCTGTGATACCATTGTTTATTAATTTATATCCTTTCTTTGTTTCATTCCTTTCTTTGTTGATTCCAATGTTCAAAATCTTGTTGTTTTCTTAGGATTCGATTTAAAAATATTGAAGTGCCCATATTTAGTAGCTTTTTTTTATTATTAAATTCTTAATTTCTTAAATAAATTCATAAATTGTATTGTATCTTTTGGTATGAGAATGATTTTTATTAATAACTAGTTTATTTTATTAATTACATGTACTACCGGTATCACACTTTTATATAAATTTATATATATGTGTGTGTGTGTGTGTGAGAGAGAGAGAGAGAGAATATAATATATAAAATAACATTAGTTAAGCTTATTCTCTCTCACGAATTTAAATCTCTGTTTATAATACAGGATTATTCAAAATGAATCATCTGATTCCAAAATGCTATCTTTGCATAAATAAACGAATATGGAAACAAATAAATGGTAACTAATACATGAATGCAAAGAGATAATATAGCAGTTTTTTATTACAAGTGTTCGATTCAACTTAGTTTAGTTACACGTATAATATCACTTCGATTTGTAAATTCCTACCAAATACGGTGTAAATGGTAATTTGATGTACAACAGCAGAAATTCGTTGTTCAAGTTCACATAAATTTGTGGGTAATGGTGGAACTTGCACTTTATCTTTTACGAACCGCCAAAGGAAGTAGTCGCATGGGGCCGCATAGGTGGCCAGCTGTATAATATCAAGTCGTGGCCGCGGTAGCCTAGTGGTCATGGTTTCAGACTCTTGGCCGGCGGTTTTCGCTGAGTCGCGGGTTCGAACCTTGGCCAATAAAGACCCCTCCGTATAGACGGGTTAATGCACGTTACATCTTCCGGGGCCCAAAGTCCTCCCGTTGGCGTGGTGTGGAAGTTAGGAGAGGGGGCGCCAGCGTACTCTTCACTTGACAGAGGTTCAGAATTACGAGGTCCGTCGTCAATAGCCCACGTGTTACTTCTACTGCGACGTTTATAAAAACTAAACTAAAACTAAATAACATCAAAGTCATTTGATCCAGTGCGACTGATCCAATTGCTTGGTAGCTCCTAGATCAGCTATCGTGAAATAGATTCCCGAAGTATACACGAGGGTTATCTATTGTTCCCAATATGAAAGTTTTACGTTTTCTCTCTGTATTCATGTATTACTTATCCTATGCTGTGGTTTATTTTTGAGAATATGGAATTTTGAAATCAGTTAATTCATTTTGAATAACCTTGTAAATTGCTCCGAAGCTCTTAAGAACTAATGGTGCTAGGGTGTTTCGCCGTTTACGGATCCAGAGTTCTTGGGTTCAAAACCTAATGACGATAATACTGAAATTTCATGTAAAAGTTTTGTTAAATAGCTCTGTGTTTGCGTTATAATTTTTGAAATCTTCCAGAATATTCTTTATTTTTCCAAAGCAGTGTTCTGGTATATTCTATAGTGATGTATTAAAGCTATGTATTCTCAATCTGAGGAAGGTCCAACCAAGTATAGATGTTCTCAATTTGTTAATAAACCACGTTAATTGGATATCTATAATCTATATTGTGCCTTCATTTAACCCTCTCCCATATCTACGCGACATCTCACGAAACAAATTATTAGCCACCCAAGTGGCTATTGTTTTAGGTGGATCACTTTTGGTGTACCAGATCGCTTTTGAATTTCTTATCATTTGCTTTAATTTTAATTACATTTGGCTTAAATATATTCAATTTAATAATTTGTTGTTTTTTTTTTCTTTTATTTTAATATGGAAAAGTTTACTATTGTCTATTTCTCGATATTTAATCTTTTACTTTATTTCTTGTATTTTATTGAGTAATTTAATAATAATTTTTAAAAAAGCGCATCTTGGGTGACTAAAACTGCTCTTTGCAAAACTTTGCATAGAATTTTTTTTCTCTTTACACGAATCTTATTTATATTCCTTTTTTTTTTTATGTAAATGTTCTGATGGTATTGCAAATCCTAATTTAAATGGTAGACTTTTATTACATCGAATTTTACTTAATTTTTGCTCATTATTTTCTAGGTAAATGTCAGTTTTAATTTGCTCTAATCATATCTATGTGATCGGTAGAAAAAAAAATTGTTCAAAGCAAACTTAAAGAAAGTTTGTGTGTGACTGTATGTCTTAAGATTCTTATTTAAATTTTTATATTCCTGTTGCCCGTGGAAAAACTTTTGAATTCCTATCCGAATTGTTTGATTTCCATTCGATTCTGATCCAGAGTTCTGGTGGGTTCTGATTCTTAAGGCATCTGTAAAGAAATATAATTAAAAAAACCTTGTTCGTGTCGAAGTATTGACATGATTGGAAAACTTCACTGAGACGGAAAAGATGTTTTCAATCTGATCACGACAGAAGAAAAATACCAGTTTCAGGAATCACGTCAATTCTTGTAGTTTTTGAAAAGCGGAAGAGTGAATTGGGAGTATGTTTATTATTTCTAGATTGCCTACAATGTCAGTTGAAAAATTAGTGTGTCATTGCGACAGAAACAAGTAGTTCTCATATTGTAACATAATATTTTCTCCTTCCATTTTCCTTATTCTGTGTGATATTGATTTTTGACTTTGACCTCAATAAAAGTATTTTATTGTGACAATCTTTATCAAGAAACCGTTTTCCGATTGATTCAATTTTTGAATTATTTCAAAGCTATACCGTAAAATCTTAACTATAATACGCTCTCCCCCCCCCCCCACATTTTAGTCCGTAAAAATGAGGTTGCGTATTACACTCGTGCAAAAATTTAAAATAAAAAGGGGGAGGGGGGTTAAACATCGAACAATGAACGTGCAGCACTTGTAAGAAATTGTTGGAACACGCGTACTGCGCAGGTGTTTTTTATACAAACGGTAACTTACAGTACATGTCACACACGCGTACATGTGGCATATTATGACGGCACTAATTATTATGACTTGGGCGCAACAGTCATAGATTAGCTATGTTCTAGTGAAAGTAATTAAGACCGATGATTTAACAGTATTGTTTGTTTTGTGTTGAAATTTTAAAAAAATTTCTATCGAATGTGACGTTTTCATTCCTTTTTATTAAGAATTTCAATCATGTTAATAAATACTTGGGAAATTTTTAAATAAATTATTGAAACTTTATGGGTGCGTATTATATTCGAATTTTAAATTTTTTCCAAACATTTAGTGCCAAATCAAGCATGCGTATTATACACGTGGGCGTATTATAGTTAAGATATTACGGTAGTTGATGTTATTAAAAAGTGTTGAGAATTGTTAATATTGTGTATTGTTATTTATTTCTTGGTTAACCTGTGTCCTGTCGGTTAATTCACCAATATTGACTGGTACATCCCTCAGTACAATATTACGTGGACGGACGGGTTACCTAGTTATCACAGTCGCAAGCTTGTGGCCAGCGTCGTTTCAGTTGAGCTGTGGGTTCAAGTCTTGATACCACTTAAAACCCATAATATAGAGGAGCTTATTTACGTTTTATCTGAAGCTTGTTCAAAGTTACCGCGTTCGGTTAGTGCGGAAGAGATTCTGGAGAACAGGTTCGAAGTTCGTTGTGTGCCAATAGTCTTCGTGTAGCTTTTTATATATAATATTTATAAAACTATGAATCAAATGATGTAACTACAAAATTATAAAGCGTTAGAAACATTTTTTAAGGCAGCTATTATAACATTACTAAAATGTATCAATTAGCATTTTAAATAACACACGGCAATTTGTTCGAATTCTTTCTTATTTTTTGAAACTCCAAACCATAAAAAAAAGCCAAGATTCGAAAATAAGGCATGGATACGTCTATGTTCAATTTTATATTGTGATAATTTCTTTGATAAATATTTAATGTGCAAATTATTGACTTTTAAACACATACATATATACACCCGCCAAATCTTGCAATATATGCAGGGTGTTTCATATTGAATGGGACAAAAAGAATAGCGCAGTGTGACTGCCGTAATGGATTTATTCAGCCGAAACAAATTTATTCTGCAACTACAATTATACAAGTTTTATTTGGCAACAGGGAAAAATTATCGAATAACGAACTCTCCGCTAGAGGCGCTGTTAAACAAAATGTCGTCCATGCAGGAGAAAGGGTGCTGCGTTTTCGAATATGCCAAAACCTCCACCACATCGGTATAACATAAGCAGGTGGGTGAAGCAGTTTCAGGATACCGTCTGCTTATGCAAGAACAAAAGCCCTGGACGAAAAGAAACAAAACCCGAAGTGGTTGAAAGAATTCGTGATTCGTTTATACTGAGTCCCTCAAAATCAATGCGACGTGCAGGTGCAGAACTAGCTGTCCCTCACACAACGGTGTGGCGTGTCTTACGGAAGCTTCTCCAATTCAAGCCATACAGATATCAGATGGTCCAGGCTTTAAAACCTACTGACAAACCGTTGCGTAAGAATTTCTGAGTGAAATTTCAAGAAAAGCTCGAAATGAATGGTTTCGAGAACATACTGGTGTTTACCGATGAAGCCACGTTCCACTTATGTGGCAAAGTTAATCGCCATAATTTGCGATTTTGGTGCACGGAAAATGTCCATAAGAACATCAGCGTGATTCTCCCAAGGTGAACGTTTTCTGCGCTTTATCAAACACTTATGTTTTTGGTCCATTTTTCTTTGCTGGAAAATCGATTAATGGGGACATTTACCAAGACATGCTCTCTGAGAGGTTGCTCCCCCAGCTGGAGGAAGCTGTTCTTGATTTCATTTTGCAGCAAGATGGTGCTCCCCCACATTGGAATAAAACCGTACGTGAGTTCCTGAACAAACGTCTACCCCATCGCTGGATTGACCGTGCTGGGCCACAGGATTTGACATGTCTTCATTGGCCGCCGAGATCATCAGATCTAATGCCTTGTGATTTTTTTTCTCTGGGGTTTGGTTAAAGACAAGGTGTTTGTGCGTCCACTTCCTCAGGACTTAGAGGAACTGAAGCAGCGGATAACTGCAGTGTTGAACTCCATCACAGGGGATATGCTATCACGAGTGTGGCAGGAGCTTAATTACCGTGTAGAAATTTGTCGTGTCACCGGAGGGGCACATATTGAACACCTGTAGAAACTTGAATAAATGTAGTTTTGAGGTAAATTTGAATTTTCTAAATATATTAATTACAACGTTCACAATCTTGTTTTCTTTTTGTCCCATTCAATATGAAACACCCTGTATATATATATATATATATATATATATATATATATATATATATATATATATTATACTTCTAAACTATAAGGTACTATTAAAATGCAATTTCTTGTAGTTTTTAAATTACTGGCTGTATATATAAATTTTTAATTATTTACATGTTTAAAATGTATTACTAATATTATAAAATACTTTTTCAGCTATTTATTGATTTTTTACTCATGTAATACTTTGTATGTTTTAGGTTATGGATCATTATTCACAATCTAATTTAAATTTAATGTGCGTTTTTTTTTTTTTTTTTTGTTATGGTTTGTAATTTTGTCATATTGGTAATTTAATAATTTTAATATTTATTGATTTTAATGTAGTTTTTTTTTCCTTAGCTCTAATTTGTAATTTATTATCAATTTAAATACATGTTAAAATTGGACTTATCAACATCAATTATATATATATATATATGTTGCTCAAAAAATTAGGGGAACAATCAAAGAAGTTAAGAATGTTATGCGAGAAAATGATGTACGTTCATGAAATGGAGAGTACACGTGTAACAACACTCAATACAGAAAAAAAAAAAAAAGATGTAAAAAATAGTATAGGAGATTTCATTCTTTGAAACGAATAAAAAAATATACAAAAATGCTTCAGGGAGACACTTTAGTTACAAGTAAATGACAAATGAAATATTTTTTTGGAAATGAAGCAATATGTTAAATAATTCGATATAAAAACCAACGTTTTTAAAAACAACGTTTTTATATGGTGGCAAAGTTTATTAGAGAAAATTATTGAAATATTAGTTAAAACTGTTAGTTATTTTTAACTTTAAAATTTACTTAAAAAAAGACATTTGAGAGCGTATTAAAAAAATCATAATACTCATAAAATCAAAACATGCATTTGAAAGTTTGTAATATTTAAAAAAATGGGAACCAGAACTCAGAAAAAATTATTGTGATAAGACATGGTGCCAAATATTGGAAACTTTCTTTCTTGCGAATGATTACTGACTAAAAGTCAGCAACCCTTACTATCTCGGAAATAGTAAAGGAGAGATAGCATCTCCCCTTTGTCAGTACAAAAGTTTTACGATACCTCATGCGGCGTGGGGAGTGCCCGGTGTTCCCAGAGGGGGAAAGAAATTTTTTCCTCAATCCCAAAAGCCCCGACAGGAAAGAATATTTTGACTTATTAAAATTATTGAAATATTAGTTAAAACTTGTCGCAAACGTCTAAATATTGCATTGTTAGGCGAGTACGAACGATTCCCAAAATTTCAAAGCTCTAGCTTGATGGGAAGATGGTTAAATTAACGATCGAAAATTTGATGACACACACACACACTCACACACACACACCAAGTGAAATTCAGAAAAAACGTTTTAATAAAATAGCATGTGGTCACCTCGAACAACCAACACTATTGCACACATTTTTCGTGTGGGCGTGAAGAGATAACATAAAACTTTGGGAGAATACTGTTAAACTCCTGAAAAAGTCCCGTTCAGTGAAAGAAAGCCTGTGTCTCGCTGTTATGCATCGTCCGAATATGTCTTAAACATGATAGATAGGATTTAGGTCAAGAGAACATGATGTCCACTCCATAAAATGTATTGCTCCCTCTTCAAGTATGTTCTCAAGTGGAGCTGTAGGAGATCTAACATTATCGTCCCTTAAAAGATAAGAATCACCAATGGTTGAAGCGTAATGTACCTCATGAGCTCCTAGTATTTCTACTGCCTGCCTTTGGGCCGTCAAACTCACTTTCCTAATGATAAGCAGAACCGTAAGTCCATCTATGCTGATTCCAGACCATACCATCAAACCATCTTTTCTGTAATTTGATCTTTACAGAAGAAATATAGGGTTATTTCGAATGCTCTTTTCTCTCCATGCCAAGAACCGTCGGGTGCTACACTCCGTACTGAATTGGACTCGTTAGTAAACAGTATTTGACTTCAATTACATTACATTCAATCTCGATGTTAAACAACTCACCCTTTTAGGGCCGCATCACTCCGGTGGTGTTTTTAAGTCACTTAAGAATACACATCACTCACCCACGCGTAAAGAGACCATTCAGATGAGGGCTAGTTCGGATTGTTTGACTTGACAAATTTCGTCCAGTTGCGAAAGTAACTGTTTTTGCAAATGAGTAGCATTGCCTTGTTCTGTCTCTATGAGCCGCTAACAGGATATATAGGTCATCAATTGCTGTGGTGACACGTGATCGACCTTGATTGGGTCGACGTTCAACATTTCCTATTTCATTGCAGTCAATTCCACAGCCTTGAAATGACACTCTTTGCCACTCCAACAACGTCTGATACACTTCTTTATGTTTGTACAGATTCAAGACTACCGATAATACGTCAAACAATCGATTCCGGTGAATCACGTTGTTGTGACATTTTCTCATCTTTTCTCAGAACAAAAGCTGAAAAATAGAATATCACAGTTGAGACATAAGAAAAAAATTCTGCGAAATCATGATTTATGTACTTTCATCCCTTTTCTTGTTTTTAACGTCACGAACACTCATTTGCATATGAAGCTTCCTACTTCTGACTCTTGCTAGGCTATAAATTATGGGTGATTTATTTGATGTTAGTTTTAGATGTAAATATTTGCATATTTTTGTAAAAAAACAATGCGTTCTCCTAATTTTTTGTGCAGTGTATTCACTCCACCCCCATATATATATATATATATATATATACGATGTGTGACTATTAAATAACTTGACTAACGCTGTTACAAAAGAAGTACGCATGCGACAAACGCCAGCGACTGATATATGTTTAGTGTGAAGTCTTCAAGTGCGATTCCTCTCATTTCCGTAAACAAATCTGTTTTGCCGTAGCCTTCGTTCGCATTATAGTTAATTTTTTTCGCCGGAAAAACGATAAGTGAGCAACGAATTGTGTGAAATTTCACATGAAACTTGCAAGAAACGCTATTGATAATTTATTGAAAGAAGTGTATGACGATGAATGTTTATCGCGTGCAGCCCGTGTTTTTGAGTGGGTTAAGCATTTTCAAGATGGCCGAGAAGACGTTGAAGTTGATTCCAGCGCGAGTCACCTTCCACATAAAAAACGGATGACAATATCAAAAAAATCGGTAATCTGGTTCGATTTGACCGTCAGATAAATATTCGTGTGATTGCTGAGGTTGTAGGAATTGAAAAAGGATCCATACGGCAAAATGTTCTACCTAGACAATGCGCCAGCTCAACCGCATTGTCTGTCAAAAAGGTTCTAGCCAAGTACATCATCCCAGTGTTACCATCCGCCTTATTCTTTGGATCTTGAGCCATGCCATTTCTACAAGATTTGAATCGTTGGAACTGTGAAAGAGAAAGCGGCACGCGTCCTGAAGGAACTGACAGAAGAAAACTTCCAGGGCTGTTGCGAACGGTGGAAGATTCGCATGGAGCGTTTTTGGGATAGGGAGGTGTATATTGAAGGTGATGATAAGTAAATATATAAGATATAAAATAAAATGTTTTACATAGTCTGTCTCGTTATTTAATAACCATACACATACTGATATATATATATATATATATATATATATATATTATACATGCAGTGTGGCTGAAAAAAATATTGGGGCAAAACAAACTATCAGGCATTTTGTGAAAGAAAAAGAGGATTTGGTGTTTAAGAACTAACTACATTAGTTGAAAAAGTTATGAAATTTCTGTTCATAATAGAAAACTTATAAATCTCCAGTGGAATTGTGGAAAAACTGAGGGAAAAAACAATGAATTTTTAAATGTCAGTAAATCCCAGCATACAATATTATTTCAAAAACATCTTGTCCATCTTTCCGTTATCGTTAGGAATATTAGTTACAATCCTAAAACTAATGCAGTTGTTGAAAATCTGCATAATAATGTTTGAAATCTTCATTTAATTAATGGAAACGGACAGAGTTGCTTCTTTAAATATTTGAAACAAAATTTGATACGAAGCGTTCCAAAAATAGACATATCAAATTTCAAACATTATCAGGATATTCCGGATTTATTGTGATTATATTAATATAATTATAATTAAAACATGATGCTTTTACTTGAAGGCTTTGCATAACGGTCCACATGTAATCAGAATATCTGCTCAAATTTCATATCTAAATTCTATCTAGAACATTTGAGATCATTTCGAAAATAAAATTCACAAATTTAAAACAAAAATGAGCTTAGACAAAGGCTTATATCAGAAAAAAAGGAATCAGAAAGGTAAAAAATAGAAGGAATTTTTTGTGAAAATCTAGTAAAATCTGTACTTAAATTGCTAAATGAAGTCTTAAAACGTAAAGGAAGAGGCCCAACACATTATAAAGAAATATTTACAGTTTTTATAAGAAGCTGTGTTTGCGTGCTCCGATACTTTTTGATCATCACTTTCAGTTTGCACGCCAAAAATGTAAAATTTTACAAAAAAAAAAAAAAAAAAAAAAAAAAAAAAAAATGTTCATTTCGTGCATTTACAATTATTTTATAATACAGCTAATTATAATTAAAACAGACTCTTTACACTACTTTGATGATTTTACACCGTATATAAGCCCTGTATTAGCCCAAATTTAACGCGACACTAACATTTTTTTTATTTAGATAGTTAAAAAAGCAATGACGAATTTAAAGCGATCCATTCTTTTTACATAATGGAATTCAAAGAAAATGTACTTTCATCAGACAAGCGTTTGCTTAAAATAGTTAATCACATAAACTATTATTATTTTTTTCGGTGCAGTCCGCGTCACTTGACTGAGGTTCGAAATTGTGAGGTTCGTCGCCAATAACCCTCGTGTTGCTTCCAGTTCGACGTTAATAAAAACAAATCCTACCAACCTTTTTTCTAACGTAAAACTAACACAAAAGTATTATTTTTAATTTGTCTGAGTATATTTGCCATTCAGTCGCCATCTTATATTTGAACTTGAACCGCTGAAAGATAGTAAGCAACTTGCTGTCAATTTCTCATTTTTATGTTGATCTGTTTTTCCTCTCCGTTAACATTGAACAGTAATCTTTCTATTCAAGTAGTCATAATTTTTTCCATTTATGAAAATATTTTCATATGTAAAGATCCTGAAACTTTTTTTTTTGTTTATGCAAATATTTTTATCTTGTCAATTCTAGGAATATATGATCCTCTTAATAAATACATTCGTATTAGGCTAATTGGCATTTATCCTTATGTGGTTTTTTTGTTTTGCAATAGTATAAAAGTTTTTTTTTTTTATCAATTTAGAAATCTTTGAAATTTTTTCTTTTAAAAGGAATTATAAGGGAAAATTGTTTTCCTTTTTCATATGTTAGAAATAATTATTTCTAGAGTTGAAAATTATTTACATTTCTGTTGAATGATAAATGTGTTGAAATTCTTCTAAAGGTTTGGAAATTGTATATTATTATTATGTTTGAAAAAATATCTTGGTTGAGAACGTCCGCTATTTTGAATTTTGTGTCTCTATTATTTTCACTTTAGCAGAATTATTTAAAACTAATTTAACAAAATTCAACAAAATAATTTGCTCATTTGAATTAAGAAATTCTTATATAGACTTTTTTTCGGAATAGTTATTATATATATATATATATAATTTCAGGTTTAGTTTGCTGTTAAATATTTTGTTTGCTAAAAGGTGTTAAAATATTAATTACTAATGTGATAGGGTACGACGAAGAAGGCACCAAATTGATGTATGATTATATAATTGAAGATAGGAAAGAAAAGGAAGAACAGAGTCAAGAAGCATTTGCAGATAAGAGAAAATAAGATGAGGTAGAATTGGAGAATTTAAGAATTGAGGCTCAGATTAAGTCGAGTTAAGGGACATTGATGGTAAGTATCCTACACCGATTAAGGAATTGAATAAATTGCAACATGGATTTGATATTAAAAAAATATCAATCTATATTTGATATTATTTGAGCGCTAAGTTAACATGGTGTCCGTACCAAAAGAGTTTTGGGTAACACTACTGTTGGGTTTACTCCGATAAGAAATATTTCAACTAATTGCTCAAGATCCTTAAGAAAGAGGCAAAATATTTTGATCACGTGGAGATTTTGTTGCTCAAAAAGATTCAAATTAACTCCAGAGAAGTTTTGGCAATTGTTTGTCACTCGTCAGAAAAGGGCTGAAAATACTGGGCGTGATTTTTACCAAGAAATTCAAACATTCCTTGATGGATAGATATAGGCAATAAACATCAAAACATTTGACCAGTTGCGAGATTTGATAATAGCAGTTCAAAGGGAATAAAAGAGATCTCGTCGAATTCAAAGAATATTATTTAAAAGAATGCCCAAGTAGCAACTCGCTAGTGGAGTTAGCCGAAAGACTTCAGGAATTTGAGAATGTCCGGAGGACATTGAAGCAAAAACCATGCCTCTCACCACTTTTTCGAGAACAAGAATCCAGAGTATCGAATAAGTTCGTTATTTCAGCAGATGTGAAATTCGCCACAGGAGAACTGAAAATTTCAATCTTGACAGAAAATACTTTGAGACTCATCAGAGTAAAGGTATTGAAAGAAGATTTTATCTTAACCATTTAAGCTAAAATTGTCCTTAAGTCAAGAAAGAATCGGAACCTGCGAGACCATCCAACTCTTAAGTGCAAACCTTTTCTGTTGTCCCTCAGAAAGGGATACATCTGAGAGATATCAAAAATTTTTATTTTCAGCAAATAGTTTTACAGATAAAGAATACAAGATAAAATAGCCGAAAAAATAGACATAAGGTTGCAAAAAGACAATAATCTTCAGGACGTTAACGTCCTAGGTGGAAATCTGTTGTTCTAAAAGTCCACAGCACACAAGTAAAATAAAACACAGGCAAGTGTTTACACTAGGTGAGAAACCATTTCCGTTCATATAGATGCTGGTAGTTCATTTATTTTCATCCGTGAAGACGTAAGTACGAAGATTGTAGGACAACAAAAGTTGTCTAATAAATTTATTATTCTATCCGGAATAGGTAAATCGCAAATGTTGACGAAAGGTTCTTTTGAACATCACTTCGTCAGAGATGAAGACCTTTATTCCTTAGCATGGCATGTTGCACTGTTTAAGTATCTAAACTATGAAGCCGTCTAAGGGGTCGACATTATGAAACAAGCTTATTAAAATTCATCCAAAATGGAGTTGAGTTCTACAAATATGAGGAAAAAGCATAGTTGATGCAAATATCGGAATAGCGACTTGAAGATGAGTTAGGTTTGAGTCACATTCACGATTCCCAAATAAAAAATAATTTGAGAATTTTCTCTTGCAAACATGGGTAGACCGAAACCATAAATGTTTCAATGAGAATAATTTGAAATGATGATATCCCAGTCTACCAACATCTCATCTTTTGACATTTATAGAGAAACAAAAGGTCAACAAAAATTTTGATGAATAGCTCTAACAAGAAATTATCAGACCTAGTTGATCCGAACATGCTATTCAAGAAGTACTAGTGAAGGAGAAAAACGGAGATTCCAGATTTTGAGTCGACTACAGCAAATTAAAACACAAGCTTGTCCAGGACAGATTTCCACTACTTTTAATAGATGATGTACTCGATAGACTACAACATGCAAAAATGTATACAACCTTGGATTTGAAACAATGGATTATCCATGTCCACATCAATGAGGACAGTCGGAAATTCATTTCTTTTATTGTTCCTGACAAACAATATGAATTTAACAGATTACCACTTGGTTTAAGTATTATTTCCAGTGTTTTTCAAATATATGTTTACAATATACTTCGAAGTTTGATGAATAAAGGCATAATAATTCTATCCGCAGATGAAGATGAAGGTTTGAGTAAACCAAGAGTCGTTCTCGAAGTTTCATCTCCAAATACGGTCTTAAAATTCAATCAAAAAATGTCCGTTTCTAAAAAGTAAAGTAGAATTATTAAGACATATTGTGGAAAAAGGTACTATATGTCCGTTACTCGCTAAAACGCTTGCTTACTTTAAGAAATTTTCATAAACTAAGAACAGTTAAACAAGTTCAAAGTTTCTAAGGCCTGACTGATTACTTTCGAAAATGTATACCTGAATATTTTTCAATCGCGAAACCACTAAGTGATCTAATAAGAAAAGAGAATCATTTTAATAATGGTCAATATAAAAAAAAGAAACTTTTGAAAAACTCACAGAAATTTTAACAAACAGTCCTGTTTTAACTATCTTCAGACAAGGAAAAGGAACTGAATTTCATACAGATGATGGTCAACACAGTTACGGTGCTGTGCTGCTGCCAGAGGTAGAAGATGGAAAGTTGCATCCTGTCCACTATATTTCAAAGAAAAAAATGCCTGCTGAAGAAAAATATTGTAGTTTTGAGCTAGAAGTCCTTGTTATTGCAGAAGCTCTGAAGAAATTGTGTGTTTACCTGTTAGCTAACAAATTCAAGATAATAACAGATTGCCATGCATTACAAAAACCATGAACAAGAAAGACCTACTTACCCTCCTTGCCAGATGGGCATCAATGCTCAAAGAGTTCGAATATGAACTAATACACCGACCAGATCAAAGGATGAAGCACGTGGACGCTTTTAGCAGATATCCAGTCATGATGATTTGGAATAATACATTGATAACCAGATTGGAGAAAGCACCGTCGGAAAATGAAAGTATTAGTACATTAAAGACACACCTAAGCAGAGAAGAATCGCAGAATTTTTTCGAAATAAATGGATACTATACCAATTTGTAAGCGGACGTGAACTCATAGTTGTTCCTAGTGGAATGAAGACAGAATTTACTAAACTAGTTCATGAAAAAGGTCACTTTTCTGAGGCCAAAACTGAAGAAGTGGTCAAACAAGAATTTTTTTATTCCAAATTTAAATAAGTTTACCCAACATGTGATAGTTAATTGTGTACCTTACAATCTATTCATTAAAAAGTCAGGAAAAAAAAGGAAAGATTTCTTAATCCAATATCTAAAGGTGAATCCCTGGCATATCACTATATCATTAATACTGTTATTGCCTCTCTCTCTCAACGAACGTCAATAAACAGACTTTACACTGTAAATTCTTTATGTTTATTATTATTTCCACCATGGTAACTGAATGGAATTAAAAGGTATCTAACTATATCTATTTAAAGGTAAAAAAAACTGTATATATATATATATATATATATATATAGAGAGAGAGAGAGAGAGAGAGAGAGAGAGAGAACAATCTAAAAATTAACCAACAAAATTAAAAAAGGTTAAAAATCTTACAAGAGACAACATGCATAACTATAGTGAATTAACGCTAAAAAGCCAAGATTTGCCCTTGAAAGCTAATATCGAAAATGTAGCAATGCTTTCGCTTTCTATCAATGAGAAGGAATACTCTTGCAGAAGAATCTTAAAGACAATATAAACACTAAATTAAAGAGAGAGAGAAATAAAATTTAAAAACAGTAATTAAAAAGCAAATTAAAAAATAAATAAATCTTATAACTATTATATTTTAAATTACTCTTAATAAAATTCAGAAAAAATTCTGTTTACAAACATTTTTTTTAAAAAACTTATCCATTTCAATGTAAATATACTGTATTTTAGTCACAAGTCTAAATTTGGTTATGACGTATATTCCTAAAATAATCAGACTAAATGAACTCCCAAATAAAGGAACTTTATGAGTCCCAAGGGAGAAAACGTACCTTTCATCAAACATATTACTAGAAATTTTACTACCTTCTATTTTTAAAAAATATCTTAATATTTTGTTTCATTTACATTCACATGAGTTTGTAAAAAAATTAAATACTCTGCATAAAAAGATAAGTAAAGTTTAACTTAATTATTATTAATTAGAAAGAAAATAGCCTCATCAATACATATATACATTCAAAAACTATTATAATAAAAATATCTTCATCAAAATGTAAATAAATATTGACATAGCTATTACTTGCAGGTCCACCTTGTGGTACACCTTTAATCTGTTCATAGATCTTGTTACTAAAATGTATAATTTTCTTTCAAGACTACATAACGTATTGAACTTTATGTGTGCAATAACTTCATTTTTCTTAAATTTCTTTTAAATCTTTACAGTTCTCTAATAAGATCCTTTATGTCAATAGAATTAAACGTATCTTCAAAACCATTGGTGTAAATAGCAAAATATAATTATTATGAATATATTTGACTATATGAGCACTATTACACACACACAAATACACACGTATATATATGTGTGTGTGTGTGTGAGAGAGAGAGAGAGAGAGAGTATGTGTACGCATAATATGATATGATAGTACTTTTCCACTTATCTATAATATTTTGTGAATTTTAATCTTCGTTTTCCTGTCTTGCCTATTCACTTATGACATTCAATACCTACTATTTTCTCAGCAAAGATCATCCAATCTTAAAATTTTAATCCTATTTTATTTCCTAAAGCCTGAACTATTTCACGCATTACCCTGTCCTTGAAGCCTAAAGTAAAGAATGCTGAATTAGCAATAACTACAATAGCTATACAATCCAACCACAAATTACTTAAATCTGGCGTCGGATTGTCAACAGACATAGGATCTTAAACTCCCTGATTTGATCATGAACAAGTAAAGAATTTAATCTTAAGATTTTTCCGTTTCGTCTTCCACTCATACATACACACGCATATATATATATATATATATATATATATATATATATATATATAATTCTTACTCTTATTATAATTATGATCTTGCAATAACGTCTCCCTGCAACGTTACTCCTTTTGAGAAAAAGAGACAAGAGACATTTACAGATATTTCGTTGGTCACCAGGAAAATTCAAGCAATGACGCCCTAAGCCGTGTGCGACGAATGTGGCGACTTGGCGAGAAAGTTGGTGGCATTGGTAACAAAATGATATTTCTCTTAAATACTGAACTCCTGTTGATATCTTGAAAAGGGGGACAGTTATGGACTTTTCCTGAATTTTCTCTGTGATGTCCCACTTGGTTGGAACAGCTATAAATACGGATAGAAGCAAAGATTGAGAGAATCGTTGGAAGGAGTTGTTGAGTAAAGGCCTGTATTAATTGAGGAATCTGCCAGGAATGACGGAAACTGTCGGAATCCATACGAAGTACTGCTTTGTAGTTTGTTTATTGTGCAAACTAGCAAGCTTGTGAGCGGAACATTATTGAAAGTTTTATGATTGTCATTGCAAGAGTCGTTTTTGTCCCTATTGTGTTACTGATCAATAAACTGTGCTTCCTGATTGTTCTGTTAATTTGTAAAAAATTTGCCATCTGTACCATTTTGTCCTGAATATTTGTTAATGAAGTGCCATTGGCTATTATCCTACTTGTTGAACTGATTTCACTCGTATATACACTCGAGACTGAGGCTATATATATATATGGATCTAAAATAATTTTATTAATCATGAGATTTAAAGACAGAAAATATATAATGCATATTTCATTTATGCTTGTTTATGTTAAGAACTTGAACAAGTGTAAATAAAGAGGTTCACAAAATTGACATATTTATTTATTAGAAACTTAGAACCTAAAGAATGAGAATCTAACTATGTGAAATATTTCAGTAAGAAATTAATTTTACATATATTACGTACAAATTATTATTATTTTTTTTTATTAAATTGGAAATAAAATTCATGAATAATTTTTAATCAGAGATCTCTTAAGAGAACCATTTATTATACTATTATGCAAAGTTCTTTGTCTGTAATATTTTAATTTGTTAAACAAACAAAAAAAAATGTTTCGTAGTTATACTATTATGCTGTACAGAAAAAAGTTTTTAAATTTCGTCAGTTTTGTTACAAAAAAATTACCCATTTTTGGAAATTACGAAGTAATCATAGTTTTATCTCACATGCTTTGAAGTGATTCATTTCTTCAAAAAACCTGTGTGAAAATGTCGCTTAGCTACCATATCTAAGACAACAAATAAAACACGATAGGGATTGTTAGTGTGGATAAGGAGGAAATCCGTTGTCGGATTGTATTTATTACACAAATATTATCATATTATTTATGTCAAAAAAATTTATACTATCACAAAATGACTAAGGAAAAATACTATTTAAAAGCGACTCGAGAAAAGAAGGAATAACACATCTTTACCCATGAACAAAGTATACATGTTTAATTTGATATTATGATATATGATTTTAAAAAAGAAGCATATGCAGGAAAATTCAATTCATTTTTGATTGTTAATCAGGATTAATATTATGAAGACAGTTCAAAAAGCATCCGTGTTAGGTAAAAGAAATGTATAACAAACCATAATATTGCACATTAACTGCTTTTTCTTTTTCTAAAAAGTGGCATGAGTATGACGCTTCTCACATCCCAAAAATGTATCGCTATTAGTTTTCAAAAGACCATCTTCTTTGGACCAGATTCAAAGTAAGCAATACATTGCTTTAATTGTTGCTTGGATTCGAGGTTTTTGATAATGAATCCAGATCTCATAAACAATAATAACTCGACATAGCAGCAATCTAATTTTAATTCGGCAATAAATGTTTATCAAGTCAATAGTCACCTACGAATTAGTGTCTAGTTTGATTTGGCACCATGTAACAGATACTAGCAATGGTAAGAGCATCCAATGATAATACCAACATACCTTAGCAACTTCATCTGTCGTGAAAAATAAGTATTTCTTGAGGATTTAAAACAAACATTTGTAGAGAAATTCAAATAATATTTTTATGCCAAATTCAAATTATATACTCCTCGTCATTTCGAATTACGCTTAAATGATGAGGATCCCGTTCAATGCTCATCGGTCTTTTACAACATACTCTATGCGATGAATTGGAGGGTCATTTTTATATATGCAACAGCAGTTGGGTTTCCCGTTCACTCACCAAATTTTACCGAAACAAATATTCCAGCCCATATCCCCCCCCCGCAAGCTATTAAACTCATAGAAGGAAAATCAAGCAAGGAAAGAAGCCATTACATTCTCCTTTACGAATTTACGA